>JBBPDA010123765.1:0-25470 GCA_037974385.1 Arnoldichthys spilopterus | reverse complement strand
TCTCTCTCTCTCTCTCTCTCTCTCTCTCTCTCTCTCTCTTTCTCTCTCTCTTTCTCTCTCTCTTTCTCTCTCTCTCTAATTGGGCTGGAAAAAGAGAATGACTGACAGTTGAGGACAGTAACTCAGCCAACCCCAAGGACCTGCAGCCACACACACATACACACACACACACACACACACACAGAGAATAAAAAATTCAGCCGTTCACTTCAACTTCTTCCTTATTTTAGGCATTGTTTTATTCTGCATCTGAGCATTTTTGGCTTCAGTCTGTGTGTGTGTGTGGCAATACAGAGAGGGCAGTGAGATATCTCTAGAAGTAAACATAAGTATTAATTTTTAACAAACATCAATTTCACACTTTCTGCCCGCCATAAATAAAATTAATACCAACGACTGTGACACACAGACACACACACACTACACAAACATGTGTTGATAAAATGCATTATTACAGTTAGGGATGGTACTGATACAGTAGCATCGGTATCAGGGCTGGGCGATATGTCCTATAATTATCATCTCCATATATTTAGGCTGTATATCACGATACACTCTAAACATCCTAATATTTCAAATTCAATTTTGAAAAGAGGGCCAGTTTTGGCAAAACACAGACTTTAAACACTTAACACATAAATAAGTAAATAAATAAGTAAATAAATAAAGTAAGTGACAATTTGCAGAAGGATTGCCCCTGACCACTGATTTTCAGTGTCGACTAGTTCTGATTAGTTCAAGCAGTTAGTTAATGTGCGGTCACATATTTTTTTGGGACATCAAGCTTTTGATTTACAGAGCTAAGGACAGAGTCCAGCAGTTCAGTTTACCATACAGAATGGTGCAGAGTCTTAGAAGTGAAGTGTTCTTCGAAACGTAACATAGGAACGCCCTTAGCATAGCAACAGCCAGCATAGCAACAATGCAGCCACATTTAGTTCATTTATTTAAGTCATGCTTGAGTTCGACAAATGACAGTCCAATCTTTGCTTGCAGGGATGAAGGTCAACTTATTATGGTCATGACTGAAATGATCCCAGACTTTGGAATTTTTCCGGCCCAGAATAAGTTAGTAACGAAATAAGCCAAAGCCCAGGTCCCAAAAAGAGCTGGAGGGCAAATTTCCGTGACCAACCATACTGATTAACAGTTTGGTATATGGTATAAGGGGGTGGTCCTAATTTGTACTCAAATGTTCGTCCATCCATCCATCCATTCATCCATTTTTGAAACAGCTTCTTCCATTTCATGGGGAAGCTTGAGCCAATCTTAGATGACTACAGGCCCAAGGTGGGGTACACCCAAAACAGGAGGTCAACCCATCGCAGGGCAACACAGAGACCATTCACAACCATTCACACACAATTAGAGAATCCAGTCAACCATCTGGACAGTGGGAGGAAACCCACACAAACTAGGGGAGAGCTTGCAAACTAAGCACAGAGAGGCACCCATGGCCGACCCAGGGATTGAACCCAGGACCTTCTTGCTGTAAGGTGACAGCGCTAACTCATATGTTCATGCTATAATAATTTATTTCATTGAGAATGAGCTGCACGGGTGATGGTTATAACGACTTTACTGTTCCGGTTGTAAAGTGCCTGCAATAGCGCCATCTTGTTTATGTAAAAACACATTTTTACAGATTATTAAAGAATGAAAACACATTAAATCTTTAAATTTGGTAGGAATTTGCTCTGGAGGTCAGAGAATCAAATAATGTTGAAGCTTTGGTGTTTTATCAAGTAGATTAATTACGGATCCTGTCGTGTTAAATGACAATTGTATTCGTTTCAGGGCCGTACCAGCCACCAGGGAGCAGTACAAATATTAAGTATATTCAATGTATCACCCAACCTTAATCAGTACAAAGTCAAAATCGGAGGAAAAAAACATGAATCTGAGCTAATCTGGAAACTCAAGACCAAAATATTTTTTTTTCCTAGCTTGACGCTTCAGCGAGGAAAGTAAAGGCCCAGACCACCAGCTGCACTGTCCTGTACAAGAGAATTTGGATGATTTTTCACTTTTACTATTACTATTTCCCTCCATTTCCTACTATTTCCTTTCCTGCTTACTTTTGGATTAAACGAGAAACACAATTATAGGCTTAGAATGGAGATGATTCTTATTTACAGTTCTTTATACTTGTGCAAATCTGGGAGTAAAACAACCAATTACATACGTGAATAAAAGGCAGTTCACTCAGCAGTGATCCTTACAACTTACTAAAGGACCGATGCTCCATGGACATTGAGGTCTGGTTAGGAGTTGACTTTCCTCACATTTATATAGTACTTGATTTCCATGCCACGGAAATACATTAAGGTATACAAACAATAAATGCCAGGATTCCTGGTCAAACGTCCATCACACAACAGCTCTTTACCATTATATACGTGTTGTTCGTGTCTATTCAAGTTTCTGCCACTCAGCCTGTGTAACCACAGTGACCTCTGCCAACTGAGACTTCAAACGGCGACTTATGTCTCAGACCCTCGTCACAGAGCACTTAGGACAATAACTGTATGTCCCAACACAAACTTACTACTAACTTTACATTAAAAAAGGGCTTCCATATGTAAAGAATTAGCCTTAGCTCAGGTAGAATCTTGGTTGACTAGCACCTCTTAATCCAAGTCTAGGTTTAATGGTGTAACAGGTTTTCTTTGTAGACTAGAAAGCAACATGTACGTCACTCTGAGAAAGGGCCCCACTCTGGGTAGCATGCCAAAATGCTGTAAATGTCAATTTAAACATGAAAGAACTGCAAAAATCTTGTTTGTAAAACAGACAAAGAGAAAACAACTGCATGAGCAAGAGGCTAACTTAGTTAACCCTCAGTCTACCGCCTGCTCTACATCACCAAAGCTAAAATATCAAGAGCGCTAATGAGGCAAACGCCTGTTTCACACCAACATGTGAGTGACAACTGCTGCAGGGGTATTTGCAGGGATCTGCAGTTAACTGTGAGGCCCATGTGTTAAATAGGGCCCAAAGGAACATTGATTTTTATGACATACAGTGTTTTCATGGACATAATCATAGAAAAGAGACTTCAACTAGAGAAATCCCTGCATGAATTTGGCACCAGTTGAGGTGAAGAGTCGACGTGTTGCAGTTACGACTGCGTCCACCTTGCTTTCCATCGATCCTCCTCTGACCTGGAAACTGATTGGATGACGGCATGGACACTCCAAACGCCTGCCCAAACAGCTTCCAGTGGTGGATACATGAGTGTATAGTACCCAGGAGGTCTATACAAATCGTTAGAGTGACGTGTGCTTCCTTAGGTCCTGAATAGTCGACATTAAACTGAAGAATTAAACTGGGTCACCTGCCCCATTTCCACATTTATTCCCTTTATATCTCCTGCTCCTTTCAGATCCTCCACATTCTTCCAGTGTAGGAGAGAAGCAAGAGTAATGCAGGGAGAAGACGAGCAGTGTAGCAAAAGTTTCTGGAATTCTTTTGGTGTTCTTTTACAGCCACTGATGTTTAAGATGCCTACATGGTATCAACCAATACCACCTAACACACCAGTACCAAGTGGCAACATACGGTCCAGTGCAAAAGTTTGCACACCCCTGATTAAATCACATTTTACAGATTCTGTGTAAAGGTATTACAGCGTATGCACTGAAATATGCCATTTTCTGTCAGGTTTAGTGCACAATTACTATTTAGACACTAAATTTAACACAATTTTAAAACCACAAGGTATAAAATATACCATACCACACTTTACGTTCTATGCAACCATACAAGCACACAAACACATGTTTTGTACTTTCACACATGCACCATACTGAATCCTACTCACCACGTTTGGCAGGTTAAAGAGCTTAGGACAAGGTTGATGCAGAGATACGTCCCGTGCAATCAAACACATCAGCTATTTGTAGCATCATTAAAAAAAAAAAAAACAGGAGGAGGAGAATATCTATGCATGAATCTGAGCATGACTCACAGCTAGGTAACGCCTGTGTGTGTAAGCAGGCAACCGTCACACAGCTACAGGCAGAGAGAGAGAGCAAAAAGAAAAGAGAGAGAGAGAGACTCTCTAAGGCATTTGGGAAAAGGTTGTGGTGTCTGGCAAGGATTTAAGAAGGATTTTTTAATAAATGATTCCACTACATGGAAAATCCTCTACATCTGGTGTAGATTTCAAATGACAAACGATTTGTCCAGGACCAGCTGCCCCAGCGAATTCTGCGCAAGAGCAGAAAATCTGATGTTTAAAAAGTCTCCAACATCCCCAGATTTTTACCACTGGATTGACAGGTAACTTTTGCGACTGTCGGTGTAAAAGTGCATACATTTACAATCAGACAGAGATTTGACCTGCATGGGAGTCATGCCAAGAAAAGTCTTTTCTCTCCAAAAAGAACAAGAAACACTACAAAGCATGTAGAAAAAGATCAGGCCTGATTCAGGATGACCTGTTCCGGAACACAAATGCCACAGAATGCAACGAGAACCTTTGTTTTCATAAAGTTACGCATATTTCGGGATTAGCTGGGATGTTTGGGATAGTTTCCCAGTCAGGCATGAGCTAGTGCCTATGTTAACTATAGCTACAGGCAGACAGTGATGGTTTTAAGTAGGTGGGATGGCCCGATGGGAGCACCCCCCTGCTTCCAGATCATCAACCAGAACACTCACTATGTGATGGAGGGTTAACGAGTGGAACACATTTTTGTCAATGCAGCTTTTGCCTCCTAAATGTGGAGACTGCCAGTTAATCTGAATGATGTGCCCATGTTCCTCATGACCCTTCAGGTCAAAACAGTGCTGTATTTTCAAAAATCGTACGCCACAAATGATGACAATTCTACTTTTTTTTACTTTTTTGTTTTGTTTTTCTAAGACAGTCGTATTTCATTTTTCAGTTTCCCAGATGAAGGAAGCCCCTGGGTCTGTGAGTCTCTTATCTAACACACACAAGCGCAGGGTATTGTCTTATTTTTGCTGTTTTGCACTTTTCTCGGCTCTTGTCCAGTGTTTGTTTATAAAGGTAGAGAACACCTCCATATTCACACACTCTGCCCACAAATACATTCTTTCCTAGCAACTGTTGAGAGGTTGAACACACTTAAAGACACACCATCGTGCTAATGCGATAGCCACATAGCCTCAACATTACACGGTTACTTAACACAGGCCTTCATTGCATCAAGAAACTCGAAACTCGATCATAAAAGAGAAAGTCATATATCAGTTCTATGCAGAAACACTGGTGTTGACGTAATTGTGATGATTAATATGATGATGATAAAAGATTCAGGTATGAAATGTTCAACACCAAATTCTTTCAGACTGACTGAAAGAAAGTGGAAATGTGTGCTGTGGTCAGATGAGTCCACACTTTAGCTTGTTTTTGGAAAAAGTAGACATCAAGCTCTCCGTACCAAAGACGAAATGGACAGTCCAGACTGTAATTAGCAAAGGTTGAAAAGCCCAACATCTCTAATGGAATGGCAGTACATCAGTGCCCACGGCATGGGCGCATTACGAGTGAAGGTACCACGGATGGAGGTGAAAATTGGGTTTTTAGAGAGACATATGCTGGCATTAAATCAGTGTTTTTTCCCAAGAAGTCCAAGGCTATTTTACCAAGACAATCCCTCATTCTGCACATAATGTGTGGGCTAGATTGGCAATTCAACAATCTACATCTGTCTCTTATTGAAAACATACACATCATGACACATCTCTCGCCTCTCCAATTTCAACCAATTTTCCTTGTTTTTTTGGAACACAGTCTTACAATATGTTACTCACCTAATGTTTATGTATGCTCTCTGGTGTCATTTTACAACCTTTCGGGAACAAAATTCTTGATATTCTTCAAGTTTTTTCTTTTTTTTAAACTTTCATAAATGACTAAATTTTCTCCTTTTTAATCTTTAAATCTTTGAATCTTTTAGGGGCAGTGGTGGCCTAGTTGTTAGGACGCTGCCTTTGGGACCTGAAGGTCGCAGGTTCGAGTCCTGCCCCGGGCACTACTGAGGTACCCTTGAGCAAGGTACCGTCCCACTACACTGCTCCCGGCACTGTTGGTAGCTGCTCGCTGCTCCATGTGTGCACGTGTGATGGGTTAAATGCAGAGGTCACATTTCGTTGTGCGGCTTGAGTGTGTTCACAATGACAGTCACTTTTACTTCACTTATCACAGCTTTTGTTATAAAGTAATACCGTCTTTTCCAGGCAAAGGGCAAAGAACCATGAGTTCAGGAGCTAACACTCCAGATGACCTCAGAAACTGCCCACAGAGTGCTGGAGAGGACCCTGCTCTAGAAGACCTTTCTGCAACACAGTCTTCCATCTTATATCTTCTTCAGGAGGCCACCAAGCTTGCAACACCTTCAAGTCAGTACAGCCTGGGTGCTGAGAAACTTTGCTACAAACAGGAGACTATATCCATTCCATGCAATCCTACACCCTCAAATCAGAAAATTCAGAACGACAGCTCCCAACCCAGTTTTACAAAAGCCCTCTCTGCGCTAAACACACAGACCAACAGTCCGTGGGAGGTGATGAGTCTCATAAACCTTCAGTGTGAGAGACTACTGCACTGTGGACAAATACATGAAGAAGGTGACTTTTACATGTCCACTTATAAAGCAGATGTTGTGGAATGTTCTTCAGTTGGTCTAACTGAGAGAGGTGCAGCCTCAGTGAGCTCTGGAGGAGTCCCAGCTGATCATGATGCAAAGAGTAATGTTTGCTGCTCTGTGCCATACATTATAGATGGCACTGATCAGCTGCTTTCAAATCAGTCTGTAGATGAGCATAATGACATAGAGGATCTTGCAGAGTTCATATCTAAGAGCACAGCGGACATGTCAGATTTCATCAATGCCAGTGTGCTAAGTGAGGAAAGCAATGGAAACCGTTTCCTATTTGAAACATCTGTGGTACCACTTGACGCAAAAAATATTGACGCTACTGATCCACCCCTGTTTCGGTCACCCTTTCACATGCAAGAAGGAGAAATGGTGATTGATGTGTCCAAATCAGCTGCTCCACAAACCCCAGTCCCTGAGATAAGCTCTGTTGACTTTACGTCATCTTTGGTTATTGAGAAAGATGCAAACTCCAATCTGTTATTTGATTTTCCTACCTGTGAAAATCCAGAGCCTCATAGTGCAGTGGTGTCTCAAATTACACCCCAGTCACCCCAACCAGATTGTGCCTCTCTATCTAGAACCGATCTGAACAATAATCTTGAGGACAGTAAGCTCCAGGAGCCTGAGGAAGTGTCTTCTACTCAGTCTAGAAGGCATAATCGTAGGCGAACGCCCAGAAAACAGGCTCACCCTGCTCGCAGCCCTGACCCCCAGGACCCAGAGCTCCAGGGAGTCACTTTCAGCATGCAAACAGAGATGGACCACAGCACTGACCAGTGCCGGCTCCTCATCACCTCAAACTACAGGCAAGCAGCCCTTCTCATTCACATTATTAGTATTGTGATTATGCTGCTGCATATTACTATGCCTTTCAATAAATGTAATGGCCCATCATCACTTAAGTCTAACTAAAAGAATGTAAATATTGTCAGTTTCAAAACATATACTCCCCCCAAGCCACCCACACACAGAAAAATCCATAAACTGGAAATAAAGCTGCAAAAACTACCCCTGCTTACATCATAAATCAACACGGGGCAGTCAAAGTGATCAAGTCTGAAACCGTTGACCTATCAGTCTTTAAGGCCCAGAAACTACAACTTTCTACAACTTTTTTATCTTCCTATTAAAACACTCAATAATATTCAGCTGTAATTGGACACCTTGTCAAAAATACTGTTTTGGGGCTTATTTGCATTTTGCAGGCTTTTGTGAGGTCAGTATAAAAGACAGTTACTGTGATAAGTTAACAGATGATATGTTGTCCAGCCGTATTCTGAGGTGAGTATTTTATAAAACATTGTGACAGGAATATCATCAAAGGGAAGGGTGATATTACATGACAAAACAATATCCTTTGCTAGTGACTCGCCTTCATCAACGTCACATCTTTCACACACGTTTTCAAAATTGACAAATAGTTTGCAACAAATGCAGGATTTACCACAATTGTAATGTGGTAGTGTAACAGCAAAATGACACTTTGTATGAATGTAATGATCAACTGTATGATAGTCTAATTATATTGTATTTTTGTACCATAGCTAGAATGTTGGCTTATGAATAGTGCCTTAGCTTGGGGCTAACATATTAGCTTGTGGCTAGAGCTTTAGAAGGAGACTCTAAAATCTCTGATTAAGTTATAATAATATTTAACATTTTTAATGACGGGCCCATTTTCAGCTAGTCTTGCAGTGTTAAAGACTGTATTGAGATGAGACAGCACTGTATTGTACCAAATCAAATTCAGAATATTATGAATTGCACCTCTAATATTGTCACACAACCTTAGTATTATGAGGTTTTGGGGGAAGGCCCTGCTGTGCTTCTTTGATCAGCTTTATTAGGGTAAAGCTGGAGCTAAATTATGCTTCAGTAGAGGTCTTCATCTCTGAAGCCTGAGTTCCGTTTTCCACCCTGTGTTTTGTAATCACGATCATTTAACTGAACTGTTGATGTAACTGATTGACCTGTTAGTAGTAGTATAACCAATGATTACAAAATTCATGACCAGAAACTGAATTCAAGGTCTGGAGAAGACCTGTATAGAAGATGCTTTGTTCTAATACATTAGATTCAACAAACTGCCGTCTTAATATATGAACTGCTGAATTTTATTTTAAAAAAAGTTTGGAATGATTCTTTCCCATTTTTCCAAATTCCATGTCAAATGTTCCAGGTCTTAGTTATTAGTTATAGTGTCCCTGCTGGAGGTCCTTGTGCCAGTTTGCTCTTCTCTGATGCAGTGAGATTTGCAGGCGTGGCCGGAGAGGTAGGAGCAGAAGCAGCAGACTCCGATCACTGCAGAGCTCTCAACGCACCGCCAGCTCTGAGGAGGAGAGTGACCCAACCAGCGTATCCAGTGAGTACCAGTCTTCACCAGCAGATGGAGCTTTGATCACAGACTAAATCCGAGATGTCAGGAGTCACTCTGTAAATTGGGCTGTAAATGTATTTAGAATGGGCAGTTTCACCCAAAAAAATCATAAAATCCACGAAGGACATGATTGGCATGCACACACTCAGCTCACAGAGACTTTGTGTGTTTTTACTAGATATGTCCTGGTTTGCTCTTTAGAAGTAGATGGTTTACTAAAGGGCAGTTTTTGGCCCTGTTCATTATTTCAACTTTTCTGAAATAAATAAATCAAATTAAGGTTTATCAATTGCTAAAACTGGGACCTGTCTTAATTGTTTTAACTGTAGTTAAAAAAAATTAATTTAGGCTTTCCTTGAGGTTAAGAACACCTATAAACCTGAAGATCAATAGTCATAGCGGTCATTAAGAGGTAATTAGGATCATTTGGTCATTTGGATATGTTTCATTTTAATAGCGATTACAAAGAATTAAGAAGATAAGTATAAGAACACACTGACAGGTGAAAAGTGAGGGATGTCTATTACTTTATTGTGATTCTTCCCTTTAGAGAAGGTATGTGCGTCATGCCACGTGAGGAAGACTCCTTTATGGCGAGATGCTGAAGATGGCACTCCACTTTGCAATGCATGTGGGATTAGGTAAGGACTTTGCATTGCCATCATTTAAGAAGTACATTGAAAATGTGTATTTAAACTAATAGGCCTGCTAACCAGTAACCAGTAAAGATATTCTTGGGTGGTTCAGCCCAAAATAATGGTTTAGTAAAGTTCAGTTGGACTCAGTGTTGGTTGGATAATTTATGAATTCAGCTTTGTATAATCGCTGCTTTAAAGAAGCTAAAATAAGTCTACATAAGAGAATGAATACTGATGTTTTCCTTTTTTCCTTCAGATTCACCCTATTGCAAAATTTTTGTTGTTGCTATTATTTGTCATGTTTCTTTGGACATGGCAGATATAAGAAATACGGTGTACGCTGTCTGCAGTGTTGGTACATTCCCAGGAAGGAGGCCAACTCTAGATGTCAGAAGTGTGGAGATCTGCTCCAGCTTGCCTCTTAAAACACAAATTCTGGCAGGTAGAACTGGTGAGCGTTTTAGAAACTGGTTCCAGAATTCAGTTTATTTGTGTTTTAAAAATGTTCCATCCTGGTCTAACTTTTGAAAACAGCATTGTACCCACAAGCAGCAATAAAAAACAGTCCTGGGCTTTCCTCTGGGATATTTTTCCTATTTGACATGGGCATCTGTTAACTTTTAATTAAAAATGGATAATCATTAGTAGAATGATTGTTTCTCTAGAAACTCAACATTTTTTTTTTTGCTATAATTTCTTATCATATAAATCATGCCAAAGATCACAGTGACTTTGTATGTATTACAATCTATAAATGTAATTTAATTCAAGCTTGGTGTTTTTTTTCCAAAAATAAAATATTTAAACAGTAGAATGTTTATATTAGGATTTATAGGCTTATTAAATGTTTTCTTTATAAAGACTCTAATGTAGTAATGTCTATGCATATACATAATGTGTATTACTGCTGATTATCTGTTTGAGATTTATGGATGTAGTGTAATCCTAACATATTTTACATTCTAAAGGGAGGACAACATGTTGGACATGGCCCCAATCCTACAGGAGAACTTGTCACTAGGTTGCTGGATCATTTTGACTCCTGGGCTGTATGAAGTGGCTGGATTGACTATCCCCAAGATCACAGGGAACTTCTGTGTGGATGGTCATATGCCCAAACCTCACTGGGAGGGATGGACTGTAAAAAGAGCAGACGTCGAAGGTCCGGCGTGAAGGTGGACACGTGTGGGGTCGCTTCCACCTAGATGGCAGAAAATCTCCTCTTTTGAAGGGGTGGAACGCACTATAGAGAACAATCAGAAGTCTTAATCTTGAGTGTTTTTTCCCCCTCCCCACAACTATATTAAAAGTCTGTAAACTTTGAATGGTGTCTCAAATGGACGCTGTCTGATTCAAGAACACTTGACATCCTTGCCAATTATATGTGGTCAGGGATACAATATGGTATGTAAACCTCTTAAGAGGCTGATGTACTGCAGGCATAGTTTGTAAAAGTAATAGTCAGAAGTCTTTTACACAGCTGGAATGCCACAACTGGATGAACTGAATCAGTTCATTATGTTCTAGAATTGTCAAAGGTTCTGTTTTAGAATTCTTCAGCTCTAGAAATGTGGCCTTGGTGAAAATGATCCATGTTACGCATAGCAGTAACACCAGCAATAATATTTTTAGACATGGTGTCATTAAAGTTGTATGTGAAAATTGTTGAAAATTGAAAAAGTAATCGTTATGGGATTTAGCTTTCCACAAGCAAATATTTAAAAGTGATTCCATTAACTTTTTGAGCTTTATGCTTAATTACATTAAGATGTCAAGTCGTTCAGAGCAGGTTGACAATTGTGCCATTCTGCAAAATTTGTCATGCGTTCATAATGGTGGTGATACGAACCAGAAATGGTTATGAATATGCTGCCTGACACTGGAGACATTGTTTTTACAGTGGTTTTGAGAAGGTTTTGCTTGTTTTTGCCAGATGTTTCAATGTAGATATTAAAACTTCTGCTTTCTGTGAACATTTCACATCACATACTCTGATTTACATTGTTTGTGTCAATTTTTGTAGAAAATTTGAAAAACTGGTGGAATTCAGGTGTATTCCAGGCAATTTGCACACCTACTTCAGCTATTTTTTCTTCAGCACTCCTAGATCAGCTTAGTTATATGCCTTAGTGTTGGGTAAAAGGGGGCACAATATGACGCCATACAGAATGTTACATGCAGGTTGGAACGGAACTCTGCAGGGAAGTGGCTTTCCAGAGTAAAGGTCAGTGGTCAATGTGCTTCAGTTGTTTCCTTTGTTAGGTTCTGGAACTTTGATCAGTATTATGAGTATATATTTTTAGTTCTGTAGGTATTGACTTGCATTACAGACTAAATGCATAAATCCACTTCTAAGAAGACCTGAAACAGCCTTCATGTCTGCTGTACTATGATCATCTAAACACACATGACCGAAGCTAAATATTTTTAACTCATCTGTATGAGGTCTGAAAAGTTTGTCCCTGATTTTAAAGGGAATTTATATAAGCAATAAGGAACAATACAGCTGGTACAGCCAACAGGAATGCAGCTTTTACTGCAGAGACAAAGGTGCATATCGACAAAATAACCACATGAAATACTAGAGCAAGGAAAAGTGATAAAATAAGAAGGTAGTATTTGTCTTTTTATTTGAAAAGTTTTCAATTCAGTGCTTATTTTAAAAGGTGAGTTAAATCTCTTAAAATATTTTGTGCAAAAAATGGTGCACATTTTTGCATGAAAGCGGTTATGAGAGTAGCAAAGTAAGATTGATTTAATATATATATTGATTAAGTATATGTACATACACACTTATACAAATCAGTCTTAAAGATGAGCTAGATGTATTGAGTTGGTAACATTCCCACTATATATAAAGATGAAGAGCATGACGTTTTCTTAAATTTGAACCTTTGTCACAAGACATTGGCTAGTGAAGTGTTAAAGTTTTTGCATTGTTATTTTTCACTAGGTGGCGCTACTCCACAAATGTTTTGTAATGAGTCAGGGGCGTACTTCTCCCTAGAAGTCAACTTGCCATACAAATTGTATTTGGACAAAATGATTGTCGAGCTTTTGCCCAAAAGGTGCTTTGTGACCACTTCAGGGGCGCCAGATCAAAAGTATACACACCCCGGATTGGTTCGAGTTGAAATGATGTAAGCAATGGGCTAAAAATATGATGGGTTATAAGTGGATTGTTTTAGCTTGTATATACATTGTATTAACCAGCTTTGTTACTAAAGTTTTCTGGTTTTATCTCACTAAACTGGCAAAGAACCATGAGTTCAGGAGGGAACACTTCAGAGATGGTACAGCTGACCTGGTGCAGATTTCTGCCCTCCTTATCACTGAGAGCAAAATTCAGTAGAAGAAAATTACATTTACTCATTTGGCTGACGCTTTTATGCAAAGCGACTTCCAAGACGTGGAGCAGAGTAGTGGGACGGTACCTTGCTCAAGGGTACCTCAGTAGTGCCTGAGCTGGGACTTGAACCTGCGACCTTCAGGTCCCCAGCACAATGTCCTAACCACTAGGCCGCCACTTACTTTTTTATGTGGAGATCTACAGGCTAAAGAGTGACTGTCCAGGTTGTCTTTATGATTGATGCTTTCTTTGTTCAGATTTAACAAGTAACAACAGGTCAACAAGTAAATGATTATACCTTCGTATAACCTAGCCATTCTCTGGCTTTCCATGGAGGAGTCAGGCAACCTTGAAAATGAATAAGAATTAAAAATATTTTGTGAGTTTCCAAATTCCATGTGAAATTGAATCCCTGCTGGAGATCCTTATGCCAGTATTTGCTCTTCTCTCCTGCAGTGAGCTTTGCAGGCATGGCAGGATAAGCAGCAGATCTAGATCACCACAGAGCTCTCAGTGTATCAGTAACTCAGAGGAGGAAAGTGACCCAACCAGTGAGTACCGACCCCCACCAACAGATGGAGCTTTGATCACAGACTAGAGCTCAGACCAGGAGGCACTGTAATTTAGGGCTGAACAACATGTATTTACAAAGGACAGATTCACAAAAACAAATAATTAGACAAAGGGCAAAACTGGCATGCACAGTGTCAGTTCAGTGTGTTTTCACTAATTATGTCCTGGTTTGTGTCCTAAGGGTTCTTAAGGGTTTGTTTCTTTTCTCATCAGATCGGGCGTCTTAGCCTGAGTGTGATAGATCTTTGGTAGACTCCAAACTGAGAAATTTTTGGGGTTGGATGAGTTAAGGAATTGATGGAAGTGAAATAGGCTTGTGGGTTTGGTATTGTGGGAGCTACACTGATTATCTATTCTTCATTTTTTCAGACTTTGAGGAAATTCTGATCAGCTTCAGTCAGTTCCTTAACTCACCCAACCCCAATATAAAGCTGGGTGTGGAGAACAGACTGTCAGAGATGATTTTTTTTGGCTCTAAAAATCTGGATGAGCAATGACTACTACACACTTTCATTTTTAGGAAAGGTAAGAATTACAGGTCCAAAGCTTTCATCCTAAAAGTCTCATTTTTAAAATCTCTCATGGCCAGTTCCAAACTTACAATCTCTGGCAAAAATGATGGAAACATGACATTTGGAGGATCTTCATGCAGCTTTTTTACTCCGAAAAACAAATTAAAGATATGATGCAAAATAACTTTTTTAACTAGCTGATCATTCTGTCTTTGAGAGACATATTTGAAGACAATATATCAAGCAAATTTAAATTTTTTAATTAGCTGAAGAAGAGGAAACATTTTAGAAACTGGGTCTAGATTTAAGTGTCTTTGTGTTGGAATCTTCCAGCCAGGTTCAACTTTTTAAAGCAGCATTGCACCACACAAGCATAAGTCGAGCCTTTCCTTAGAGTCTTTCTTCATCCATCCTTGGGGCCTCCTGCTGATGTATCCCAGACAGGTTTGCTTTTCTTTTTGTTTATTATGCTCTCCGGTGTTGACTAGAGGAGGATGTGTTCCTCTTCTGTGCCTTGGTTCCTCCCAATGTTTCTTCCTCCAGCTCAGGGAGTTTTTTTTTTGTGCCTCTGTTACCTCTGGCTTGATCATTAGGGGCTTTGACCCAAATTCTGTAAAGTGCTTTATGACAACGTCAGTTGTAAGAAGTGCTATACAAATCAAATTGACTTGACCTTTTTCCTCTGGTCCCTGTTAAGGCTGATCAGTGTATACTTATATATACTTTCTCGGTAGAGAAAGGTATGTTTAAATGTAGTTTTTTACCTTGTGAAACTTCTGGAAGGTTAAAAATCAGGAACGTTATAGTATGTGATTGCATAAACATAGTCAGGTCTTTAGTATGTATTGTGAGGTGACCTGTGATTGAACTTGCACTTTCTACTGACCACAGTTGGTGTTGCTGTGTGAAAGAATCGTCTTAGTCCTTCCAACCTCCTGTTTCTTTATCACTTTTATTGCCTTTATTTGCTGACTCTGATCAGTTACTCAGAACCATTGTTTGTAAAGTTATTGAGTAAATTTAGTTAAAAAACTAACCCACAGGCTTTCTATGCTTTGCATTTTAAGTTCATTGTGTGCAATTGTGTCCTACATACACCTGAGGCCATTTCTACAAAGCAGTGCATGGGTACAGTATGCTGTTGTTTAAAAACTTCTTTGAAATAATGATGGAGCGATAGAAAATTCTGTGCAAGGCTGCTTATAAAGTCTGTTACAAATTCTCAGTGTCAAAAAATGAAAAGTAGATAATGCTGCCTAAAAGAACATATCGGTGGGAAGAAAAATCTAATTTTTACAATTGCACAATTTTCCACTTATCCCAGATGTAGCCAATCAGCCAAGGCATGTTTGCATCACCAAAACTTCTCACAACCTGCTTAAACAGCATCCCGCTCTTCTTTAGTCTGGCACATAATTGTGGATGTGGTCTGTGGATGTCTGGGTGGCTTTTGGTATCCAGTGTTTCTTAGTGACTTTAATCTCACAGCTTTGGTTCTAAACTAATGGAGTGAAATTTGGACTTCAAGCATGACTTGGCTAATGACTAGAAACAGCAGTACTTGAACATTTTTGAACCCTTTTGAATTTTCTGTATTTCTGCATAAATATGTTTAAATATGTAACTAAATCATGATCAGATTTTTTCTCCAGTTCTAATGGAAAGTATAGAGAAACAAATGAGATCCATATATTATTCTTACATCAGTGGGCTTCCTCACACAATCTCATGTCTTTGACTATTTTAAAAACATTCACTTTATTTAGCATTTTCTCAGTGCATGTCTCACTGTCTCTTGAAATTTAATTCATGGACAGATGTCCTAAAACTTTCCTTTAGAATTTGCTGGTATAATTCAGAATTCAGTGTGCCATCACTGATAGCAGGCTGTCATGGTGCAAATGTATTAAATCAGGCCCTAGTCATGATATTACCACCAACACATAATGTTCTTATTCGAGAATACAGTGCTTTCCTTTCTCCAAATTTTGTGTTTCTCATTAAAACTAAAAGGGTTTATTTTATCTGTACACAAAGCATTTTTCTAATAGCCTGCTGGCCTGTCCATGTGATCTTTAGCAAACTGTTAATGGGCAGAAATGTTCTTTTAGGAGATTAGCTTTCTTCTTGTAATTCTGCCATGCACACCATTGTTATTTTGGGTTTTTTATGCTGGACACACAAACACTGGCTGATGTTAATGTGAGCGCATCATTTAGTAACTTAGAAGCCCTGAGTTCCTTTGCAACATCACAGATAATTACTCACCTTGCTCTTAAAGTGAACTTTCTTGGTCAAGCACTCCTGGGGAGGGTAAGATGGGTCTTTAATTTCCTTTATTTGTACACATCTGTATGACTGTGTATTGGAGGAGTCCAAACTCTTTAGAGATGGTTTCATAACCTGATAGGCATCAACATCTCAAAACAAACATGTTTGAAAGATCAGATTTTTTTTTTCGGACCATGGCCAGATAACAGCTTTCCTGACATCAGTGTTCCTGGACCACAGGTTCTTTAGTAAATTGTAGGAATAACTGTTGAACAATACTGCCTTTTATTTAAGCAGGTAATTGTTTGTTTTAGTCCTGGTTTTGCAGTTTCTTCTACTGAAAGTGGACGTGCTGCTGCAAATGTTGCTTCTCTGTCCAACTGAGTGGGGGAGTCAATGCACACTCTCTATATGATCTACAGTTATAAAGCACTCCTCTTGTGTAAGAGCTGAAGGAAATGAAGTTCCTATCCAACACTTGCACAGTATATTTTATTTGTATCAGAGGCAATTTCACACAAAGATATTTTATTTACTGCTTAAAGAAAAACAATGAGGATGAATTCTCACATGTAACATCACTAATTGGGAACAGAATCATGAGTACTGATAAATAGTGGTGGAGCAGAATAGCTACAGAAAGGAGAGGAGGGCAAATCAATACTATCATCAGGTCTACTCAGTCTACGCTAATCATGGAAGTAGGAGACTGGACTGTTAGACAGGTTATTAGGGGCATTACAAAGTCACTCAAGGCCCACGCTACCCATCTGCTCTGCTCCGAATCTGACTTTAGGCCTATGGTTGTTAGATTAGTTTGAAGAGAACACTGTTTGCCTTGTTGTCGGGTGTTAAATGAGTAATAGCAAACACTGGAGCTGCTGCTCATTCCCTCATAATTAGAAGGCGTTATTCTTCTAGTCTCTCATGGAAATCCTCAGTGCTCCCAGTGTTTATCACATTTTGCTATGATGCTGAAGTTTCCTATCAGAGAGACATGAATGTAAGAAATGGCGAGCTTCATGTGGAGGCCCACAGCTCAAGCCTGACTGAACCCAGAGAGGTTAAATGACGTGAAAGCATTTATCTGGAGGGAAAAGCTGGTCATCACGGACATCGATGACGCTTTTTGTGTTTGTGTGTGTGTTTGGGGGTGTGTGTGAGGGAGTGTAAGCTGGAGGGTTTTTTTTGTTGTTTTTTTTTTTACAGTTTACAGGCTGTTAAATGAGAGCTCCCTGCCTACGTTGTCTGTGTTCGGCGCTGCTCGTAGGACATTTCTCGTTAAAAGCTGAGCCATGACGTCAGCCCCCCTGACGGACAGAGCTGCGGAGAAAGCCTTCGGGACGGGTTTCCCCCTCTCAACGACACCAGTGCCTCCTCAGGACCCCGGGAGCTTTTGCGTGTAGCGCACGAGGCGGGAATGTTGCTTTTCCCTTTCGGCATCTAATGGGAATTTAAGAAGGGAATTCTTTCTCTTTTTTGAAGAATCGCATCGTGTTTCATGCCGCCCGCGAAAACATCCATCTAAGTTCCGGCGTGGCACGCGCACACAGGTGGCAGCCGCTGTCTATGAGTTTTTTTTTTGTTTGTTTGTGAGCATTTTTTTGTAGTGAACTATCAACGCTAACACGTCCCATTCTGCGCGTGCATCGCTACACAGCTTTGCTTTTGCGCGCGCGCGCATCTTCACTTTCCATAAACGTTCTCTTAATCTTCCTTTCAGACCGAAGGATTATTTTGAGTCTTTGTTTTCAGCGGCTCCATGGACGAGCCTGACATCGACGTGGTGGGCTTGGTAGCCAGAGACGGCGAAGATCAAGCGACTGCGGCGGCAGCGCGTGCCAAGAGCGCGCGGAGCCCTCGAGATGATGACTATAGTGGCGACAGCGGCGACGGCGGCGGCGTCGAACGCGCGCCACAGTGCGGCGCGTCCCCGACGAAGCCCCCGTACTCGTACATCGCGCTCATCACCATGGCGATCCTGCAGAGCCCCGAGAAGCGGCTCACGCTCAGCGAGATCTGCGCCTTCATCAGTCGCCGCTTCGCCTACTACCGCGAGAAGTTCCCCGCGTGGCAGAACTCCATCCGCCACAACCTGTCGCTCAACGACTGCTTCGTGAAAATGCCGCGCGAGCCCGGCAACCCCGGCAAGGGCAGCTACTGGACGCTGGACCCGCAGTCGTCGGACATGTTCGAGCAGGGCAGTTTTCTGCGCCGCCGGAAGCGCTTCAAGCGGCAGTACCAGCACCACCAACAGCGCCTCGCGCCGCTCCAGGTCGGTGCGCTCCCGCGGCTCCAGCCCGTCAGCCTGTGGCCCGCACTCTCCACGCTGCTCGCGCGGACTCCCAGCGCCTCAGCAAAAGGGCTCCTTCATCCGCTTAACTCCTCGCCTCCTCCTCCTCACGCGACTCCGCTCGGTTTGGCCTCCCCGCTGCCCTGCGCCTCCTTCATTCCTCCTCTTCCTCCCAGCTTTTACACTCTGCAGCAGGAGTACAGCAAACTGCACTCGCTGCACTGCTCCGCACTGGCCACACTGTAAAAAACAGTGTTGACTTAAAGTTGCCGGGCGCCGATTTTTCCAGCTAAACGTCACAAAAGTGTTAAAAAAAATAGGGGGTACATTTTTAGAAATAACATTAAAATAAAAGCCTACTTGCCTTTAGACTTTGCTTTCAACAGGTGATGTTTTTCCCTGCACAGCTCTAAAAAAAAAAACCTTTTCTTACAAAAATGTAATAAAACATGCAAAATAAACATAAAATCAAATAAACACAAAAGAGGATAAAAACATAAAATAAATAACAAAATAAATTACATTAAAACATCAAATTAGACCAACACAAAACGACAAGAACCACAAAAATAGACTAGATATCCCAAAAATGTCACAAAGTATTCAAGTTCGTTTCAAATTGAACTTAACCAAAAGTAAATGCTGTTAATAAAACATTTGACAATCTAAATTGACACAAATGATCTAAAACATCACTTTACTGCTATAACTTTTCATTGTGTTTACAGTTAATATGCAAATCAGTTTTCTTGAAGTGGTCACGAAGCTCAAATGTTGCAGATGTAGAGCGGATTTGGGTGCTTTCATATAAACCAACACACTAAATGTTTATTTTATACAGTACATGTAAACCACATTAGATTAAATCACAAAACTGCACATATTTACAAAATAATTCACTTTTGACAGGAAGCAAAACTACCAGTGTTGCCTCAGATTGGTTAAGATGAAGGGAAGTGAAGTGAAAGTGACTATTTGTCATTGTGAACACACTCAAGCACCACAACGAAATGTGACCTCTGCATTTAACCCATCACACGTGCACACGTGGAGCAGCGATGATGAGTTATTGTCATTTGTACACTATGAGTGCCTTACCAGCCTTTTGTAAAACCAATAATGAGTGGAGTCCGTATAGCAGTAACTCCAAGTTCTTAGATTGGCTTTAATTATTATTTAAATTAAGTTGCCTCTTTCTTTAATTCAGGATAATTGACCCCATCACTGTTTTCCTTTAAGTTCATTGTATTTATTACTGTAAGCTGCACAAACTGTGGCTGACTCAGTTAAATCAGACCTACCCTTTTATCGTGACTGTATATTCTCTTGGGTTATTCCATTGGTTTATGGTTTAGGCGCTGGGTGTACATGTGCCAGAGAAATGCAGTTGTGTGGTATCAGTTCAATTTACAGTGCTTTATTAGTTTGGCCTGTTTGCTCACATTTGTATTCTTATGCCATGTGATTCTTCTTTAGTTCATTTTTTGTGCTTGTTTCACACAAACACACATTTTTCAAGTGTGCGCACACACACACACACACACACACACACACACACACATAAAAGCATTCGTATCAGTAGGAAACCCTCTCTCTCTCTCTTTGACCACTGATTTAAGGGAGTTAAACTGGACACTTTCTCTCTTTTTATAATTTTTCTGAGATTTTGATAAAGGTGTGTGTGTGTGTTCCTCAGCACTATTTAGCCAGAATGAGGAATACACACAGCAACAACCAACCCAAGCTCTTACCAGACACATATGGGTTACCAGGCCTTGAGCACAATGACCTTGAATGTAATGTATGTGTACGACTGGAGCGTAGCTGTTGGTGTGTTTCCCTGACGTCCTTTATTATGGCTTACAATTCCCTAATGCCACACAGCCACATAGCTAAACATGCTGCTTCCAGTTCACCAAGGCCAGAGCCTACAGGGCTTAGAAGACGAGGACAGTTCCTTCATTGGTTTTTGGTCATTTGGCCTGTGTTTGGATTAAGGAGCACCGTGTGTTATTGTGTCAGAGGAAAAGGCCGGACATGTCTCCAGATGAATTTTGGTTTTGGAGGATTTTCATTTTTTCCATTTCTCTTGTGAAAATAAACAGCTGACTGAGGTGCCTGGCCTCAGCTCGCTCATTCTCTCGGGACTAATGCTGTGCCTTGATTGTATATGAAGCTCTAATTATGATTGTTTTTATTAATATAAATATACAGTATACTGCTGTATTCTTAAAGGATGAAATGTTTGATGTTGTCCAGGTTTATTCCATTCATATTTTTGGAGAATTTTTGGAATAAAAAATGTTAGTATGAAAACAACACTATTCACAATTATTGAATATTATTTTGCTCAACTGAGCACTGATGTGATCTCTCCAATACTGGATGCACACAAATTTGAATGTTTTAAAGCAGTAAGTGATGAGAGGCTGTGTGTTATTTGATTTTACCATAGGTAAGGGGTGTTTCTATATCTCTCTGCCAAAATCACTGTAAGGCATTTACTGTTCAGTGGCTTACTGCTTTAGTAAAACATTGGAGACATAAAATGTTACATTTTCAAAAAAATATTTCATATAAATATAAATAATCAATGCAATAAACAATTCCAAGAAAAGCAGCTGTTTACAGTGTTCTGTTGTTGCTAAACAATCGCCTGCTGCAGGAACTTTGTTTTGCTGTTAAATGCATTTATTACACAGCAGTGTTTAATGCAGGAACCTTTGCCTTATAAGTAGTTTTTGCTCACTAAGTTATAATGCTAGTTCTTACTAGTGCATATTAGGGTTGAACAATTCATTATTTTTATATCAAAACTGCAGTTCTCAAATTGCAAGGGCTGCAATATATATCATATATTGTAGCCAGTATAGATAAGCTTCAATGGAGGGAGTTTAAATATAATGGGATGTACTAATACAGAGCTTGTGAACTGACATTACAGCACATTACATATAGCACTCTTGCCTTATATTCAAAAAAATTGTCTTTTTGATGAAATAAAGGTTCTGGGTAAAAACATTTTAAGACAATATTTGCTTTTAAATTGAAATTAAAATACTGGTAAAAATATTGCAATTAGATATTTTCCCCCACATAATTTAGCCCTAGTACTGCTAAGCAATTAGCATCAAGCTAACTGTGCCATATATTATTTTCTTGTTTTCTTCCAAAAAGAAAGTTGTGGACATTTGAAGTATCTAAGGATGTAAGATTATGACATTGTTTACTTTATATCATTTTGTTTGACAGGAAATCCTTCAGTAAATGCTTTAAAGCTGAACACTTAATATTAATGGAGGAGCAGTGTAGACCTTTGGCCATCTTTTAGTCTGATTAGCCTGTTGGTTTGCCTAGTTTAAACAGAAATTGATCCATAATCTATTAATACAGCAGCATAACAGTCCATTCACAGCAATGAATGTTAGTGAGCTTGTGCACTAATAGAGAAGTCATCTGGTCATAGGTTTGCTTATAACGTCTCTTAAATGTAGCTCTGGAAATCAGACTGTAGGTACTAACAGGAACTGTCCAGAATCAATGTGGTTAGATCTCCATATTCACGTTCACCCTGACGAAGCTGTAACTCTGTAACTGTAACTGTGTGATTTACAGCTGCTGTAAAAGTGTTCGGCTGAAGTGTAAGATAAGAGGGATTGCTGTAAAAGTGTGTTTTTTTTAGCTGGAAGTAAAAGTACACTTTTGCTTACTCAGAGTGGGTCAATTTTTGAGCAGGGCTTTGATGGACACTGCTGTCACACAGCCTCAGGGCTGGAACATTCTTGCAAAACATAGTGCAAGAGTTGAGCACTTTTACAACGACTGCAAAATAAACTAATAAAGTGTTCAAAATAGTTTTAGAGGAGCCCGCAAGGTTGCAGCTGATGCTAATATTTTGCACACTAACCTGCAGAATGCATACTTTACAAGAACAAAGGGGGATTCGACTGACGATGTCGTTGAGGTGGAAGTAAAGTCTTTTCAAATAGCCTGATGTGAAACAGTTAATTGTAGCGAAAGCTGCTAAATTTCAGTTCTTTACAATGGTGGTACATGTCCTTCTTATCCAAACCTTCCAGTACATCTACACATGTCTTTGGAGTGTTTGTATGAAATGATAGTAAACTGGTTGTACATCTGTCTTTTTGGGGATTTATTTGTAGTATAATGTCATACATCTATCGAATCCACACAAAAATGATTTTAAAATATGTGTTTGTCCAAAAACTTAGCAGAACTTTAATAAAACAATGCTTCAGACATCAGATCAGTGTATTCAGAACCATTTCATGGAATAACTTTCTGTGAGAGAACTTTTACAGGCTTTTAACTCTTCAGACATCTGGTTCCATTCACCACCACTGAATACATTTCTGGCATTCCTCTAGAACAGTATGTCACATCAAACCACTGCGTGTCCATCAGCAATGCACAGGTAAACTGACAAGAAACAGGGGTCAGCTTGCACCTGACGAAACAAAACACTTTACTGATTCACCTGCAGAAGAAACTCTGCTTCCTCTGGTTAATAAATACAGCCTGTCATTTTTATATGCACCGTTGAACTGTTTGACTTTTTAATTAAGAAAAGTACCTGGAAAGGTTTTATTACCATGAAACACATCTTTTGGGAGTTACTTGAATAACTTTGTTTTTGTACTTAAGTATTATGTTAAAAATGTGTAAGCATTATTAGATTTGTAAACATTTACCTAATTATATTTCCAGTAGAAAAAAAACATAATTTATAGTCCTGACATTTTCATGTAGACCTTTAAAGTACTTCTTTTGCCAATCAGTTTTTATTACACTTGAATTTATTATGTTTATTTAAACCAACCTAATTCATACAGTGTAAAATGTGTAAACTGCCCCTAACTATACTAATCTTTCTTTGCAACACAACACTCCCCACCAAACAACATAATGTATGTACTGAAACAGTTTTACTTTTACGTTTTAATTTTATATATTTAAGTATGGTTAAATGTTGATTTTTTTTTTTGGCTTTAGATAGATTTTGAAAAAAGTCCCTCATTCTTTTCTTAAGTATAATTGTTTTTGCATTTTTTAATTCCTGCCTTTGAGTACATTTAGCACTTGGCATCAGGTTTAGCAAAGTATGTATAAAGAGCAGGTTTTAAGTAATGATCTTTTTTCCCCAAAATACTGTTGAAAGCATGTATTGCAGGTTTTTAGGCCCAAAAATGCAAAATTCAATTTATTTATTTATTATTGTTTCAGATATCTCACTATTTTATCAACTATGTTACATAAAATACGATGTGTAGCTTCACTGGTAGGTTTGAATAGTAAATAAAATGGCTGTATTTGTGTAGTAGACATTATGACCTCTGGTTCCATTCATCGTCACTGTGAAGCCTTCTTTTGACAGGCAGCATAAGTCCATTAAAATACAAAATATGTCTTTGGAAAATAACTTCTGTTCCTATTTTTTTTAAAGCTGGTGTAAATATTAGACGTATGATGAGTGTCTACAGTAACCCCACACCTCCATCACACTGCATGAGAGATAAAGCTCTCCGGCTGTGTCTTGACTGGATTTCCCAGCAGACGTCGCCCCGAGGCTGCTCCGATCATGTTGAACAAGCACTTCATCCTGTTCTTCATTTATCTTTTCCTTCTTCTGTTTGTTCTGCCACATATGTGAGCGCTCGCTGACCAAACTCTGAATGAACGCAGCCTCACACGCCTCTACAGTGCTGAACTGACGGAAAAACTTTAGAAGCTATTCATTACTGGAGCCCAGGGATATAAATCTGAGAGCTCATAATCACTGGATTATGATTCCTTAGGAAGAGATTCAGTGTATCATGACTTTAAGCTCGATTTGAATACATTTGAGTTCACAAGTGTGGCTAAAGGGAAACAGCAGGGAATATAGACAGTCAAGGCAATACACTAAGCTTTTCTTTTTTGGATTTCTGTATTTGAAAAAGAGTTTCATTTTGGCCTAAACATGAACAAGTATTGAATAATGTAATTATTATTATAATCACTTCTACATTACATACAAGACATAGTTGAATTGCCATATTCAAACAAATGAGTGATTTTTATACCCTTGCTGGAGCTGTAACTCACCAAACATAGGTCTAAAAGTGTTAGAAGCTGCTGTTAGATTTTGCTAGTACTCTCAGCTATAGCAATATATATATCATGTGTTACATAAGCAGTCATATGTAGAAGTTTGAGCACTCACAGTTGAAAAATTTTCTTTCATGACTGAAGTAAGTTAAAAAGTCTGTACCTTATAATAAATTTCACGTCTGTGTGGAATATATTGGGCAGCAAGTGAACAGTCAGTTCACGAAATTGATGTGCTTGAAGTAGGACAAATGGACGAGCATGAGGATCATGCAGCTGGTGAATCAGCGACAAGATTCATGGGCACCCAAGACTCACTGATGCATGTGGAGAGAGAAGGCTAGCGCGCCTGGTCTGATCCCAGCTAGTGTGGTTTAAGAAGTGATGCTGACTGATAGAAAGGGGTCAGAACACACAGTGCACCACAGTCAGAACTGTTTCAGTAGCATGAGGGACCTACTTAGTATTAGGCAGGTGGTGTTAATGTTATGGGGGACTAGTGTATATACATATGTGTGTGTGTGTTTGATATGCCATGGTTGTGTATACCAGCCAACAGGATCAGCAAAATGTGGTGCATTATCTATATGTACCACATTGTGTTGATTCTGTAGGTAGACACATGAAGTGAAAGTAACTCTTTGTCATTGTGAACACACTCAAGCACCACAATGAAATGTGAGCTCTGCATTTAACCCATCACACGTGCACACGTGG
>JBBPDA010123746.1:0-25475 GCA_037974385.1 Arnoldichthys spilopterus | reverse complement strand
TATATATGGGTACCAAATATTCTTTCAAGGGACCCAACAGCAAAGATAACAACTCTCCAAGAGCATGAAGAAGAACAACTGAGTGGAACCAAGACTCAAAAAAAAACTCTAAGAAGATAATGTAGAACCACTGGAGCATGCAGGCTATTGCACTTATAGTCAAGTCAAGTAGGCTTTTATTGCCATTCCAACCACAGTTCACACAGTACACAGTGAAACAATGTTCCACCAGGACCATGGTGCTACATAAAACACAGGGCCACAAAAACTACACAATTGACAACATAAAGTGCATTGTGCACAAACATTGCAGGACAGTGCAAAGACAGACAGGTACAAACAAAGACAGTGCAGCAGCAACCAGTGCACAGTTATGGTTCTACCAGGTGCAAAGTAGCAGAGATGCAATAATGTGATGTATACAATGAGACAGGGATTAGGAGGAATGTAGCAGGTATTTTACAGAATGCAACATGTAATATGAGAAACCGCTTCTTACCAACTCATCACGGTTTGTTGCAAGTGTGTGATGATTTGGGCATGCAGTTTGTACATTGCTAATTGTTGGAGTATAAGCTTTTAGTAATTGGCTATCAGTTAGTCTCACTGGGTCAGTGGTGGTGTAACGGTTAGGGAGTTGCCCCTGCGACTTGAAGGTTGGTGGTTGCCGGTGAGCTACCCGCGAGCAAGGTACCGTCCCCAAGCACTGCTGCCCAGGTGCTGCCAAAGTCACCTGCCCACTGCTTCTACATTGGTGGATTAAATGCAGAGGTCACGTTTCGTTGTGGTGCATTGTGTGCTGTGATGTGTTCACAATAATAAATAATCAGTCACTTACGAAAAGACTCACTAAGGCCTTCCCTTTTTCCAGTTGTTGTAATGTGTCATTGCCTGTTTTTACCACAAGATGGAGCCATTTAACTTTTCATACTTTAACTTAGCTCCGAGATACTTGAACTCAGACTGAGGCTTGTTAGTAGTCTGTTATGGACTAATACAGCTTGCAATGTAGCAGTAAGATGAGTGATTAGTATGAGCACTTTTAAAAATTATTTTCTCATTATAGACATCATCCCCCATCTCTTCATAGGCATATTAACATTGTATCTAGAGGTGTAACACTTTACAGTACTGAATAATCAGTTAAGTGCATGTCTTCAAAGGTTTATGCAAATGCAAGACTGTATCACCCATATAAAATTTTATGTCTCCCGATTGTCCTTCACTTGTGGTCTTTCATGAAAACTGTCAAAACAAGGCATCTGAGTGCATCCAATCATAATAAATTGTGCAGAGGAGGGGTGGGGCTTATGCTATGCACACACCCACAGCTTTTTTATTCTGAAGTCACTTTAATGTTGAAGGGGGTGCAATTTGTATAGCAAATAATGCTGAATTGAGGTGTTTTAACACCAAATATTTTAAAATCCATTAATGACCTCAAACATAAAGGGGAAAAAAATTATGTAGGGAAATAACCTAAAAGAAAATGTACATCCTTACTCATATATGACAAAGAGCTATCACATGACATGCCTGATGATGATCAGTATCAGTACAGTAGAGATAATTAAGGACTGCGTTAAAGAAATTTGCACACTGGGATTAAGGCAGGATCCGGAGCGTCCCTGTTATGCGAGGTCTAGGGGAGATTAAAAATTTGACTGTTTAATAATTTAATGTCTGTGGTGAGTGGCGCAACAGTTTGGACTGCCTGGAGAGGGAGAGAGAAAGAGAGGGAGGGAGAAAGAGAGGGGGAGAACATGTCATGTCAGTTCAAGTCATATTTTCTTAGCCAAACATTTGTGCAGTTTTCACATGGGCCTTCACAAGAGAAAACGCACTTTCTGATCCTGCTGAGGAAACATGCAAATAGGGAATTTGAGCACAAATGCATGAGAGTCTCCATAAACAGCCGTTTATTTGTTATTCAAATGTGGAGTTTAATATGCTTTCTCTCTTTTTGACAAAAGCTCTGTGCTTTATTGTCTTTGTCGTGATTCGGCCTGCTGGCATGAGTCTGAAGTTGTTTCACAGCGGACACGATCAGTTCCTCTGAAGTCAGAGGGCATTATTGTGTGTGTATATATATATATATATATATATATATATATATATATTACACTTTATGTAAGCTACAGTTATAAGAGAAGATGGAATAAAGAGGGATGAGGGAGAACGAGTCTGTTGCTAGGTAACAGATACGGAAAGCGGCTGACTGGTGTGATGCTGCAGTCTCGTGTTTGAGCTTTATTTAGCTTTAGTTAGCTTTGTTCAGCTTAATTTAGCTTCTCTGAATGACCACTCATAGCAGGAGTGAACAGTTGTGCACACGTTTTTACATTTATTCGATTTCTGAAGCTATCATGACAAGCCAACATTATGTAGTGTGACACATAAGCTGTACCGGCTGCCGTGGTTTTGATGGGCTGACAGACGGATTACCTGCTGAGATTCAGTCTTGCAGCCAAACTTTTGCCACCGTCTGTCAAACATAGCCACAGAACCTGATGCCGTGGCTAATGGAACAGTTTTTATTTGTAAAACTTCGAATTAGGTGAAAAGTTTTGTCTGTACAGGTTGTTGCCTGTGCTGATGACCAGTGGGTGTGCGTTCCTCTTGGCTTTTCATTTTGCCGCAGTCACAGATCATATTATGTAATTCCAAAAAGGAGGGATTCTGTTTTTCTTATTGGCGGATTGACATTGCCACATTATTTACGCTAGTGTTGCATAAGTGGACTCTCTGCGTGTTTGTGTGTGTATTAAGACTGGTTGGTGCAGACTGCAACTCTTAAGCCTTTTGGACAGGCAGAATCACTTCTATTTTCAGTTTCAGAAGTAAGATCAGCACAGATATTGTTTGTTAGTCTGTTGGTTTGTGGCTGCATGGCCATTCTTTAAAATTAGGCAAGGCAAGTTTATTTATGTAGCACATTATCATACACAGAGGTCATTCAATGTGCTTTACAGTGAAAATTATTAAAAAGTAAAATTATTAAAAGGAAAATCAGCATAAAAATAAGGAAAGTGCATGATAAAAGTAAAATATAAAATCAATAAAAATAAATAAATAGATAAAATGGAATTTTAATTGAAAAAAAATAGAAAAGAAGTTAAAAAAATGCTCCCGCTCTGCAGCATTATGACTGTACCACCCACTGCTGGGTTCTGCTGCTTTTTTAGAACCTGCATCCTTATTCTATTGGTCATAACGGCCCTCTTAAAATAGCTTAGAATGTTGAATTTGTGCACTGGAACTTAAACAGGCCACTAAAATAGATGCAAAATAAAATTTGCATCTAAAAAAATCATTAACTGAATTACGCTGTTATACAATAAACCCCATAAATGGAGCATTTAATGACAAAAGAAACAACATTAATTTTGTCAAATGTGTTTAAATAGTGCAGCATTGTAGATGTTTGTCATTAACTCTTTTCACAGTATCCATGAAATGCAATTTCACAGTGTTTAGGAGGTCTCACAGTTAAGACTTTAGAGATTTTATAGTTTAAAAATAGTTAATTTGTATATAGTATAATAGTAAATTTACTGGATTATATTAATAAAAATATTCATTGTAAAGTTCCATAGACATTTCCATTCAATTTTAGCAGACATTTCTTTTACTCCCAGTTTCACAGTTTCCCCTAAACAGTTGTTTCTGTGAGTTACAGTCAATAAATTTGCTTCTTATTTCTTTATCTCTCAGCAGTGTGTGAAAAGATCACTGCAGTTTACTGTTAAATGTATATGGAAGCCTCTCAGAAGTTTATTAGCTCATCTGACCTCCAAGTACCTTTGTAGTAACATCAAATCCTCCACTGGATGATGCGTGTTCCGTAACAGTGCTTTTAATATACATTATCATAAGACTGGCAACCTGTAGCTGTAACCTCTACTGGTACTGATGCAGGAGAAATGTTATGACAGCAGATATGAGACTGCACTGCTTCAAGTTTTCTGAAGAAAAAAAATGCTGCTATGAATTTACTTGATTAAAATATGTCAAGTAGTACTTGTCAAAAAAAGCACACTTCAAGAAAGCATGTGATATTTTATTTGCTTGCAATCACTTGACATATTTTAATCATAAACCAATTTTTTTCAGTCTGGCAGCAGACTTAAAAACACAGGCTAAAGTGTGTTTTTTTGACTCCAAATCACATATCCCAGTGAAAGTTAACTATGCTAGACAGCACTGACCAAATAACTTTCAGGATGCTAAAAATGCAGCTTTTCAGACAGATGGTTCAAGATTCAAGAGTTTGTCATGTGCACAGTAGAACAAGCAGTTACACTATGCAATGAAATTCTTACTTTGCTAGAAAATAAAAGAACACTGTCTGACACTGTGCTGACAAACTACTATGGAAAACAGTTGTATGATGTAAATATGTGCTCTTAAGAGTCACTGTGTCTAGTTTACTGTTATTTTCCAAAAATGAGTGGCAGGCATAGATACAGGGTGGCCTGTGGTGTCCAGGACCTCTTACTTAGAAGTCGACTTATACTTACTCGACTCTCCTTGCCAGTTCGGGAAACCCAAAAGGTATGAATTTCCTCATCCTTGTAGCTTTCCCCATCTTAAACAAATAAAAGTGACTATAACAATTCTTCACCATGGCGTTATTTTGCACAGCTGCATGCTGTTGTAGGTTGAGCCCACCTGCTGTAAGGCTTGACGTTTACCATTGCTAAGATGTAAAAGCAGCTGGACAATTACTGCATTGTTAACATTAGCAATTCAGCTGAGCTGTTCACATTTCTACCATAGGCTGCTACATGTTAGTAACTAAATAAAGAAAGTTCTGTATGGCAGGAAAAAATTTATGAGAAAATTCTTCAACTATTGAGCCCATTCTTTGTTGTCTCATGCTGGCGGGGTTCAAGAACGATCAGCTCACCTTGAGTTCTTGCAAAAGAGAGAGAGAGCATAGTTATGTATGGCAGTGGTGGCCTAGTGGTTAGGACATTGTCCTTGGGACCTGAAGGTCGTGGGTTCAAGTCCCGGCCCGGGCACTACTGAGGTACCCTTGTGCTCCACATCCTGGAAGTCGCTTTGGATAAAAGTGTCAGCTAAATGAATAAATGTAAAATGTAAATGTAAATGCATAGTTAAACAAATATGTGAGCAAAATGGCAAAGAGGTATAGAAGGAAAAGAGCAGAGAAGAGAGGCCTTGCATAAAACAGAGAGATTAGTGAGTACAGAGAACAGCCTGTAATGCTCTGTACTGACCTGTAATGAAATCAGGGCTTAATACACCAGTTATCTTAGGTTGGACCAGTTATGACTAGTTGTCATTCCACTCAGTGTTCCAGAAGCTTCATGAAGCTCTCAATGCCAAGGCGTCCAACTGATAGTGTGAACTGCTTACTTTAGCTGAAGGATCAGATTTTACGGTGCCATGTGATAGTTGTACGGCCTTCTTTCCCTGATAGTTTAAGGGTCACTGGTAAAGCAGCTGCATTAGAGAGAATTATACCTTTTTCATGTCTAGGACAGCTGGAGTCACAAACCCTAGAAATGACAGTAACTGGGACGAACCAACAATATCTACTCCTAATGCTGTAAAATGAAGGCCTGTAGGTAATGAACTACATTAGTTTAACAAATAACTATGAAGGCTACTGTGTGTTGTGCTTAATTTTTTTTTCTGTTTAGATAACATGCAATTCCACAAAACATTGTCTTGCAGTAAGCATGTACTCCTAATACTGTTATAATACTACTACTACTACTACTACTAATATATAAAAAACAGCAGTAACAATATATACGTATGACATAGTAATGGGTAACAGGCTGCTCAGACAATACATAGTACTGGAATATTAGCACTTGGTAGAAATGACACTTGGTGTGATATTGTATTTCAGTTAATACTTTTCTTAGAAAAATATTGCACTTATTAACAGTATTGCACTTTAAGTAGACTAACTTGTTGCAGTAAACTGGTTATTGCCACCCTCACTAAAACAATGTGTTTGGATAATAAGGAGGCATTATTATTATCTGCCCATCTTAAATGAACTTTGGCTACACCCCTGGTGTGTGTGTGTGTGTGTAAAGATGCAGGAAGTGTCATTTCACTCACTCTAGCATTTGTGGGTACATGTATTGCTACATAACAGGATGGATTTTGCAGTAAATCAACCAAATACAGAGTGTAAAATGTAAAAGTGTAAAATAAACATAAAGACAGCTCTTGAAGGTATCTAGAAATGTGGCTTTATTCAAATCTCGCAATTCAGCAACAGTCCACAGCAAGCAACAAAACTGATTAAATTCAGCAGCTCTGCTTAAAGGAGATCTGCAGTGTGTGAAATCAGCTCATAAAGGATGGTTGCTCATTTCTTGTTTTGGTGGAAAATTGAATAGAGCTGCAATTAATTATGTATTTATTTATAAATCAGGGCTACACTGTGGAGGGGGTGCTTTAAGCTAATCTGGAAAACTGTGGGCAATATCACACTGCTTCACTGCCAGCAGTTACGTCAATGTCACACAGTTTACTCTTGCGGGGATCTATAGTTATATATATAATTAAAAATGTATATATATATGTATATATATATATATATAAATTAAGTTGAAAATCATTTTCAGGCAAATTTTTCTTTTTTTTTATCCCATTCTAAACATGATTTGAAATGTTGGTATTTGATATATCTCACATTAATTGCAAGAATTCATGCTATTAAATGAATTATCTAACGAAATTATTATGTCTTTCAGTGCCTACCAATTTTACATCTTTCAATAAGCTAACCTAATTCAATCTTTCACATGGGCTAAAAAGTCCTGTAGGATACGTACATAGACATAGACATCTTTTAAAGAAGCTGAGATGCCAGTTTAGAGCTACAAATTTCAGGTTTTTTTACTGGGCTTTCAATTATAGGTTTATGCAATAGCTATTCCTACTCCCAGTTTGGTTATAAATGTAGGATACTTGCCATTGTCTTTTTTTATTTAGATTCCTGCAGAGCTGGAGTTACCTTGGTAGCATAAATGCCTGATTCCCCACCCTTCCTGGTGAAACACCGTTTGACATAATGGCTCATCTAGACCAAAGAGAAACTATTTAAACTAATTTAAGTGAATGAAACCAGTCCCATACAAATCATATGCTTGTGCCTCTGGCAGGCTCCTGTCAGCTCCTCTTTTATACGCTTAACGGAAAGTTGCACACAGATTGAACCAGACCCTCTTACTGTATTATTTGGGTGTTCTTCATACACCTTAAAATTGACCACAGTGTGTGCAAGCCTTATTGCCTTTGTCACTCTGTTGGATAATTAATGAAAGTGAAAGTGAAAATGATGTTTCCTAATTTGAAATCCTCTACCAGCCCTTCTCATACTCAGTTAAAACCATTTTAAACTGCATTAGGGTGGAAAAAATCAATTACACACTTTGAGTCCCCAAAACAAATTGTAACGTTTTGTAGTTTTTTTAGGAAGTAAATGCAAGCGGTCATCCTTTTTCTAGTTTTAATGCAATCCAAAACAGGGTACTCACGACAATGAATGTACATGATAATAAACATGTGTCACACCATAGGAAAGACTACAGTGAACCGACAATACTGAGACAAACACACGAGACTAAATAAGAATATGAAACAAGGAACACCTGACGGGGATGAGGACGAGAAATGATGAACAGGTGTGAGGCGGGGCTAGGGTGTGGCAAACACAAAACGAACACTTGGACTAAGGCACATCAAAACAAACACGGACAGGACACATGATCCAGGGAAACAGAACCAGACAGACCTCACAGTACCCCCTCTTAAAAGGAGCCACTGCGAGGCAACAAGGCAAGACTGAACAAAGCCATCAAAACAAAGAACCAGGAACAGGAAACAAAGACTTAGACATGAAACAGAGACAAAGACCTAGACAAAAGCTGAAACATGGGCACAAGGACAGGGAACAACAAGGAGAATGCACACTGGGGCTGAGGGAACACAGACTGGGGCTGAGGGAACACAGACTGAGGTACAGAAAACAAGGTCCTTGGCTGAGGCTGAGGAAGCGGGGTCCCGGGCTGAGGCTGAGAAAACAGGGTTCTGGGCTAAGGCTGAGGAAACAGGGTTCCGGGCTGAGGCTGAGGACACAGGGTTCCGGGCTGAGGAAAGAGTCCTGGGCTGAGGAAACAAAATCCCAGGCTAAGGAAACAAAGTCCCAGGCTGAGGAAACCTGGTTCTGGACCCAGAAAATGCAGAGGCGGAGCCTGGCGATGTCAGCGACGTCCATGGGGAGCCAGGAGTCACCAGCGACATCTGGGCAGAGCCAGGACGCGCCCGCGACATCTGGGCAGAGCCAGGATGTGCCCGCGACATCTGAACGTACATGAAAATAAACACGTGTGACACAGCATAGCAAACTGACAATACTGAGACAAACACACAAGACTAAATAAGAACATGAAACAAGGAACACCTGATGGGGGTGAGGACGAGAAATGATGAACAGGTGTGAGGCGGGGCTAGGGTGTGGCAAACACAGAATGAACACGAGGACTAAGGCACATCAAAACAAACACAGACAGGACACATGACTCAGGGAAATAGAACCAGACGGATGACATAAATGTTATATACTTTTCCTGTCTTAAATAATTACATCACTTTAGTTCACCTCAGTATATTTATAGATGTATTTACTTTCAGTGGGGTTCAAAAACCCCTCCTGGGCAGTGGTGGCCTAGTAGTTAAGACCTTTCCCTTGTTAACAAAAGGTCACATGTTCAAGTCCCAGCCGGGGTACTGCGGAGGTACCCTTGAGCAAGGTACCGGCCCACTACACTCCTTCCCAAGTGCTGTTGATAGCTGCCCGCTGCTCCACATATGATTGGTTAACTGCAGAAGTCATGTTTTGTTGTGGTATGATTGATTGTTTCATTTTCACTTTTTTTATTTTGGAGCCATGCCTTGGTGAATTTGCAAGTGTGCTCAGGATTACTATCATGTTAAAAGGTCCACTTTCAGTTAAACTTTCACTTAAACAAATGGCCCCATACATTATCTTCAAGCTTTAGCAAACAATGCTATGATGAAACTGGGGGTCCTGCAGTAGTAGCTTTATGCATCAAACTGTCTGCTCTTAAACTGAATTCTCTGGCAAACCAGTCCTGAATAAATTGAATGTGTTTGAAATCTGTATCACTTGCAGATTATTTTCCCTACAGTGGAATTAATGTCAAATATTTTAGATTCATAAAATAATATTTAATTTATATTCATTGCCAGATGTATAGGCATTCACATCCTCTTTCTAAAGGCCATAGAGAGTTTAAATCTTGACATGGTACAACTACACCACACACTTCAAAAGCATCAAGAATAGACCCTATGTCAGGTTTGAAAAAACAGAAGGAGAAGGAGGATCTAATCAAAGGTACACAAAGGTACACCTGACTGTAATTGTATGGACTTAAAGCCACATACTTTTCCATGTTACATGTTTTTTGTTTATTTAAATTTTGAAAAAGATTACAAAATGTAATTTTAATGTGTCATTATTTGGCAGATGAACTTTTCTGTGTACTACAGATTTTTTGTTGGCTAAAAAGTGCTATCATCTAAAAAGCTAAAAAATACAGCTTATTTTCTTAGGTTCACATGTGGTACATATTCATAGCTTTCTGCTCGCTGTATCCAGATGTTACTCCCATCTGGGGGTTAATTAGCAGCAGTGTGCTTCAAGCTAGCTTCATATGCATTTGTGTCAAACTAACAGTTATTTACAAACAGTTCTTAGCATGTTGCAACCTGATGCATTACTGCTGTTTTAACTGTTGAAATTGAGCAAATAATTTTATAATATGCAAACACAACAAGTTAAGTTCATTCAGGATCAATAACAAAATTAATACTGCAGTAACCCTGTCCATCTAACTCTCTGCAACTGATGCTGAAGCTCATGGGCTACTTTTTTTATACTTTGAGTTGTGGTTAATATATGCCTGTAATGCTTATTAAGAGTCTTGGACACAAATGCAGAGTTTGGCTGTTTATTGACAGTCAGGGGCAAGGCAACCTCGTAGTCAACAAACAGGCAGGTTCAAACACCGGCAGTCGGGAGCCTGAAGGTAAGACTCGAAACCGTAACCAGTCCAGGGTCAAACCATGCAGGCAGATAACAGAAGCTCAGACTAAGGATGTAGGCTAAGAATCTGTGAGTAGATACTAAGACTGAGGATCTGAGGCTAAGGATGCTAAGGCTAAGGAATTTGTGAGTAGATGCTAAGGCTAAGGATGCTAAGGCTAAGGATACTAAGGCTAAGGATACTAAGACTAAGGAACTCCTAAGAGTATGGCTCAGAACACCACGTGAAACGAGTAGTCTTCACATCCTCCTGTGTTCCTGGTGATGTTAAATAGCCCTCTGGTGATTAGCCCCAACACGCTTCAGGTGGGGCCTTAAAAACTGGAGAACTAGTACTCGGGTGACGATGACTGCTGGTGGCCACCAGATGGAGCCAGATCTCCTGCTGGCCTTACATCTACCCCACCCCGACAGACAACTCCTGGCGTTTTCCGGGGCCTGCCACATTGGCGTGGGGCTGGCCTCTCGGGTTTCCGCCGGTGGAATTCCTCCGTCAGGATAGGGTCCAGTATGTTAGTCGCCGGCACCCAGCTCTGTTCCTCCGGTCCCCATTCCTCCCAATCCACGAGGTACTGCAAGGCACCCTTGCGCCTCCTGCTGTTCAGTATCGATCTGACAGCATAGGCTGGGCCACCTTCAACCTCGAGAGTGGGAGGGGGCATGTTGCCGGAGTTCTCTTGCAGGGGGCCTCTCAGCTGGGGCTTCAGAAGAGACACATGAAACACAGGAGAGATGCGGTAACTTCTTGGCAGTAATAGTTGATAGCTAACGGCATTAATCTGCTTAACTATCTTAAATGGGCCCACAAACCTGGGACTGAGCTTTTTGCTGGGAAACTTCAGTTTTACATTGCGAGTGGAAAGCCACACTCTGTCTCCTGGGTGATATGAGGGCTCCTCAGTCTGCCTCCGAACCGCCTGGACCTTTTGTCTCCTCACCGCATCCCCCAGGTTGGTGTGGGCTCCTTCCCAGACCTCCTTTGCCTTCCTGAACCACTCGTCCACTGCGGGAACGTTGGAGGACGAGCCGTCCCAGGGAAACAGAGGAGGCTGGTAGCCCAGCACGCACTGGAAGGGGGTGAGGCGTGTAGACATGCTGCAAAGAGAGTTCTGGGCATACTCCACCCACGGGAGAAACTGAGCCCACAGAGCCTGCTGGTTTGAATAGAAGCTGCGCAGAAATCTGCCCAGCTCCTGATTCAGGCGCTCAACTTGTCTGTTGGACTATAGGTGGTAGCCTGACGTCAAGCTTACCTTGACCCCCAGTTTCTGCATGAACTCTCTCCACAGCCAGGAGGTGAACTGGGACTTGAAGTGGCACTAACTTTCCCACTGGTAGGTGCCTTTGAGGCTTGCTGGTGGCGCAGGCAGGGCATGACTTGACACTTTGTTCTACCGATTCCAACTGTCTGGGCCACCAGAACCTCTCTGCCACCAGCCAGTGGGTGCACTTGATACCTGGATGCGCAGTGGCCAGGCTCATGTTGCCCCACTTAATCAATGCTTTCCTAAACTGAGGAGGCACAAAGATTTTGTCAGCTGGACATTGGGGGGGTGGAGCAACCTGCCGGTTGGCCTGCAGGATTTCTTTCTCCCACTGGACAGGCGCCGCGAACACCGACTCAGGCAGTATGGTGGTGGGTTTTTCCTCTCCCGGTTCTTTTTCTGATTGCCAGGAGAGGGCATCTGCCTTGGCATTCTTGGCGCCTGGCCTGTAAAAGATGGTGAAATTAAATCTTGTAAAAAACAGAGACCAACGCGCTTGGCGGGGGTTCAATCTTTTCGCAGTTCTAAGGTACTCTAGATTGCGGTGATCCGTGTACACCATTAATGGAAATTTCGCCCCCTCCAGCCAGTATCTCCACTCCTCCAAGGCCAGCTTTTCTGCTAAGAGTTCCCGGTCGCCCACGTGGTAATTCCGCTCAGCAGGGCTCAGCTTCCTAGAAAAGAAAGCACACAGGAATAACTTGGGGGGTGTCCAGACCTCTATAGATAGAACGGCCCCCACTCCTCCATTCGAGGTGTTCACCTCTACGATAAAATGCTTCTCTGGATCGGGGTGTTTGAGGACGGAGGCCATAGTGAACCTGTCCTTGAGTTCACGGAACACCTCCTCTGCTTCCTCCGTCCAGACCAACCGTTTCCTGCTCTGTGCCTGCTTTCTAAGGAGAGAGGTGAGTGGGGCAGCCACAGAGCTGAAACCTCGAATAAACCTGCGGTAAAAATTTGCAAACCCCAGGAATCGCTGCAGCTCCTTCATGGTCTCCAGTCGGGGCCAGTCCAACACAGCCCCCACCTTGTTTTCGTCCATCTTCACCCCCTCCGGGCCGATTATGTAACCTAAAAAGGGGACTACAGAGTCATGGAACAGACACTTCTCCGTCTTTACGTACAGCTGGTTCTTGAGCATTCGTTTAAGGACGACTCTGACGTGGTGCACATGCTCCTCACGTGTCCTTGAGAAGATGAGAATATCGTCAATGTACATCAGGACCAACCTTCCTAACATGTCCCGAAACACCTCGTTAATGAACAACTGGAAGACTGTGGGGGCCAACGAGATGCCATACGGTAGCACCAGGTACTCGTAATGGCCGTTAGTTGTTGAGAACGCAGTCTTCCATTCGTCCCCTGCCCTAACCCTGAACAAATAGTCCGCCGACCTAAGGTCCAGTTTGGTAAATATTTTGGCCCCTCTGACCTGTTCAACGGCGGCTGGTACTAACGGTAGTGGGTAACGGAAGGGTTTCAGGATGCTGTTGAGACAACAATAGTCTGTACACGGTCTCAAACCCCCATCTTTCTTAATTACAAAAAAGAACCCAGCCAACGCCGGGGAGGAGGAATGTCTAATGTAACCTAACTCTAAGGCTTCTCGAATGTACTCCTCCATGGCCTCTGTTTCGGCCCTGGATAGGGGGTAAGTATGGCCCCGAGGGGGCATGCACCCTGGCTTCAATTCAATGGCACAATCCCAGGGGCAGTGCGGCGGTAACTGGGCGGCCTTGCTCTTACTAAAGACCTTCAATAGGTCGCTATACTCATGGGAAATATTGGCCTGCTGGGGTCCTTTCATGCCCTCGATGCTTGTGGCGGCGCATGGGAGATTGAGGCAATTGGCCTTGCAATGCCGACCATTCGATTATTTTGGCTTTACACCATGAAATAACGGGATTATGTTTCCTCAGCCAGGGTAACCCTTGTAAGTATTACCCTGTGCGAGGTAGATTTTATCACATAGAATTGAATGCTCTCCACATGCACTGCCCCAACGGTCATCTCTATGGGCTTTGTGAGCCTGCTCACCTTGACCCCCCCTATGCGTCGCCCATCTAGCGCTAGCACCAACACGGGTTGCTCCAACCGAACAAAAGCCAGGCCCAAACGCTGCGCGAAAACCTCATCGATGAAGTTGGCTTCGGATCCGGAGTCGATGAGGGCTGAAATGGTGGAAAAAGAGGGGTGGTTAGCGAACTTTACCGGCACGGTTAGAGGACCAGTTAACGGGCTAACTTCCACACTCACCTCTTTTTTGCACCTCTCTATCACCTCCGCAGGCTTGGAGGGGCACCTCGCGACCCTGTGCCCCAGCTCGCCACAATAGCAACACAGCCCCAGTCTCTCATGCCTCTCGCGCTCTCTGGCCGACAGTCGCACCATTCCCATCTGCATGGGCTCCTCGCTGGACGTTGTGGGAATGTGCGGGCTGCGTTGTGGTACCCTCCGTCGCTTCTGCTCTCGGATGAGATTGTTGAGGTTCTTGGGGGTTGTAGATGGTAGCGCTCGGCTGTACGGGGGGAACCGGAAGGGGACGAGGTGAGGGAGGGGCTGCCTCTTCAGCTTGCTGCAAGGTCAAGGTGAGTTCCTCCAAACTCACCCGCATTTGGCTTATCGCCTGCTGCTGGGCGTTCAACCTTTGACCCTGCTTGACCACAGCACCTACGATCTCTGGTACGCTGGGTCCAGCGGGGTCCAGTCCCTCTGCTGTGTCCATGTTGGGTGAAGATTTCTGTAATGCTTATTGAGACTCTTGGACACAAATGCAGAGTTTGGCTGTTTATTGACAGTCAGGGGCAAGGCAACCTCATAGTCAACAAACAGGCAGGTTCAAACACCGGCAGTCGGGAGCCTGAAGGTAAGACGAAACTCAAACTGTAACCAGTCCAGGGTCAAACCATGCAGGCAGATAACAGAAACTCAGGCTAAGGACGTAGGCTAAGAATCTGTGAGTAGATACTAAGGCTGAAGATCTGAGACTAAGGATGCTAAGACTAAGGAATTTGTGAGTAGATGCTAGGGCTGAGGATACTAAGACTAAGGAACTCCTGAGAGTACGGCTCAGAACACCACATGAAACGAGTAGTCTTCGCATCCTCCTGTGTTCCTGGTGATGTTAAATAGCCCTCCGGTGATTAGCCCCAACACGCTTCAGGTGGGGCCTTAAAAACCGGAGAACTAGTACTCAGGTGACAACGACCGCTGGTGGCCACCAGATGGAGCCAGATCTCCTGCTGGCCTTACAATGCCTAATCCTTTCATAAGGTTCTGACTGCAAAAACTGGGAATCTTTTGGCAAGCTGACAGCTAAATCCAGTTACAAAAGTCATTTCTCTGCACAGTTATTACTGTCAGACTGTAAAAACACAGACGCTGCAATAATGGATTGAACTCATTTCAGAGTTAGACTGGGAAAACCACACACATTGTTGATTCAACCTGGATTAAAATCACTGGTCTCACATGAAACCAAGTGTACACACTTTACATGGACTTTACATTGTGCCCAGGAAGTGCAGCAGTAATCCTGCACGGCAACACAAGCAACAGATTAGAAATTCAGGGCTGTACTGTCACCATGGAGACGGCTGTTAGGATGATGGGGAGTGTGTGTGTGTGTGTGTGTGTGTGTGTGTGTGCGTCTCAGTGCAGTCTGCCTTTAATTAGACTGGACTGAAATAACACCAAAGCCTTATGATGCTGGGGAGTCCTGAATCAGTTCCCTCTACCCTTACCTGTGCTTGACTCACAAAAATAATAATAATAATAATAATGGTTATTATTATTACTATTATTATTATTATTTGCAAAAAATATATAAATCTATAAAATAATATAAGGTCTTCAGTAGGTGGGTTTACAAGGAGCCTAGTATTCCAATAATCAGTATGAAAGCCCAAATGGTTGAAAAGACCTAGCATAATCTTTCATGGACCCATCAGAAGAAAAAATGTACCATGTTAATGACTCAGCTGGACATCTGAGCTCATGTGGAACTGTACTCATGTGGACTGGTGAATTCAGACACTCATGCCGAGGTCCCTTAAAACTTTAGGTCATCTTGACCGCCCTCAAACTAAGATGATTTCAAAATACACGTCTTTTCTGCACGTAATCATCAACCAAGACCAGATTACATTGACGCCAATGACTTATGACGCACAAAAATTAACTGAAATGATTAAACACACACACACACATAGTGATGATAAACATGCACGTATGGCATTAGCTCAACTTTACTCTATTTTCCTAAGGTTCATCTCTTATCAACGATACTTCCGTCTGAATCCAGACTTTTTGAGGTCACAACTGGTTAAAACTGGTTCCACCGAGATCTGCTATAATATGTACTTTAATTTGTGAGCATTTTAGATTCATTGAGAGGCTCGGACTTGCTCTGAGGCTCCGTGAGTCTGCTTGCTTTCTCTCTCTCTGTTTCTGTGGGACGTCCTAAATCTTTTGGAGGACACTTTTTCCAGATGAGATTCTCTCTCACTCTCTCTCTCTCTGTTAAATAAAACTTTTAAAATTACTTTACGGTGTAATTCTGACCTCTCCTTGAAGACACGTACTGTAGGTTAGGGTACTGTGATTAAGATCAGGGTTAGGTTTAGGTTACTGTGATTAAGGTCAGGGTTAGGTATAGGCTTAGGTTACTGAGATTAAGGTCAAGGTTTAGTCAGTATTAGGTTTTGATGTATTTGTTATACTCTAGGTATAGCTGCAATAATACAAAAATCCTCACAAATATAGTAATAAACACTCTTACATGTGTGTATTTACATAGTGACCTCAGGATATTCAGCTGGCTGGAAAAACCCCATGTGTTTTTCCTTCAGTTCACACACACACACACACACACACACAAACCTTTCATCAGGAGCATTCAGAACATAATCAAAATGTGTCGACAGGATAAACGAATTTCACATATCGTACAGTTTCTCTCTCTCTCTCTCTCTCTCTCTCTCTCTCTCTCTCTTTTCTCTCTCTCTTTCGATGGCTGCTAGTCCAGTTTTAAGCTCTACTACATCATTTTCTTCCATTTTACAGATCTGTTTGTTGGTGGAGCAAAACCGAAAATAGATCTTCAGAGGGAGGTTAGGTGACCACTGTCCTACAGTGTCAGGAAACTAGGGAGTGTGGAAAACATAGATGGAATCATGGAACTGGTATTCAAATGTACTGTAAACACACAAGATCCCACACGTTTTTTGCAAAAGAGAACATTTTTAATTGATCTATTGAATTAAGATTTAATTAGAAAATTAATTAGAAGAAGACATGCCCCTTAAGAACAATGGGCCTCATTAACCATCTGTTCTTTCACAAATGTTCTCTTATTTGGGATTGGTTCTAACCAACAAAAGGAATCAACACACATTCAAAAGCACATTTATAAACATTTGAGTACTGATATTTTTGTGCAAGATAATACATCAAAAAAAAGCTATTGCGTGGTATTTAATGTTGTATGAGGCCAATTGTCCTTTTACTGTAAAGCTTAACCTGTACTTGAGTTTTTACTTGTAAAGGGTGATAATAAAAAACTGGAGGAACAGACATTTATATCTCAAATAATTTTTAGTCTTTGTATTTGTAAACATTATCTGCTCTGGGGGCTTCTTACTGCATGTTACACTCCCTACTCCTGTATGTATTAGGATGCATCATCCAGATCCTATTGGTCAGTGAAAGTGCAAACGTTAATTAGTTCACTGTGTGGAATTAACCCCATGATATGAAAATAAGAGCACACTTAATTAAATGTCAGCAGTTTTATTATAGATGAACTTACAAACTCGACTTGATTTAGGCATGCGGTTTACAAAGTGCTGATTGGTGACTTATAAGCACCCAGTATTTGTTAGCTACATTAGCCTTATTTCCAGCCATCCATTTTCTTACCCGCTTTTTTCATTTTGAGTTGTGGGAAAGCTGGAGCCAATCCCAGCAGACTATGGGAACAAAGCAGGGTTCACCCAGGAAAGGAGGCCAACCCATTGTGACGTACACACCCCTCGTGTTTTCATGTTTTGGGTATCCTGGTGTTCATCTAGCCACGCCCCTGTCAGCTGTTTCACGTTCCTAGTCACAGGTGGAGGTAATCTATGTTCATTACTTAAACCCCTTGTTTTGTGTAGTCCCTGTCGGTTGTCTGTTTATACTTATGTATGTATGTCGTGGTCGTCGAGTTCGTGTCCTGGTCCGTTTGTTCGTTTACTCTTGTTTAGTTTCCCAAGTTTTGTCTCAGTGTGTTCTTTTTATTTTTATTAAAAACCTTTGAATCGTCACCAAGGCTGCACTTGCTTCCATAACCAGCCACGGTCATTACACCCATCACAGACTGAGGAATTAAACTTCCAAAACTAAACCTACCAACTACATTAGATGGAAGCAGAAACTTGGTCAAATTTGATTTAACACTGAACTGTCACTTTAAATCTGTGATCTACATACTGATTGGCCATTGAGAATTTGTGTGATTAGAGATGGTGCTTTATTGCTCGATCTAGGCCACACTGCATTTTTCATACTGGCCATAGCTGGACTTTAATTAGGGCAAAGGTTTAAGCCAGAAAACAAACAAAAAGGTGCTCTGTTTAACGCTTCCTCTGTGTTGCCCCCTCATTTTACCTCTTCAGTTTTTCTTCTTCTTCTGTGTGTGTGTGTGTGTGTGTGTGTATGAGACAGAGAAAAAGAGGGAGAGAATCTCTCAGGTTTATTTTAGTCATCTCTGTCAGACTGGAGCTGCTTTACTGCCTGCAGTGCTGCCCTGGGCCACCTGACTACTGTCTTTTCACTTCATACGTCATACAGGTAGTTCAGTTGTGCAGAAGACCATAATTAACGGACAAACACATAAACACGCTGCTCGTAAATGCCTTTTAGTATAATAACTGTAGACAGGTTTACACATATGTGACAAAAAACCAACCCGAAGGCTACTCCTTCATTCTGATTGTGACATACTGGTTCATTTGGCTCACTGTGGAATTATGGTGTTGGTTGGAAAATGATGGTGTTTCTTAGAAAAGAAGAATGTTTATTGAAGAATTATAGTGTTTGTTTAGGAATGACAGAGTTTGAATAGGATTGTTGGTGTTTGGTGGGGAATGTTTATTGAGGAATTATTTGATTTGGTAAAGAATTGTGATGTTTTTGGAGAGTGTTTTGTTAGAGAATATGGGAGCTGTGTGTTTATTGGGTAAAATATATTGTTTATTCAAGGAATTGTAGTATTAGAGGTGCGGGATTTGGTCCTTGTTGCTGGATTGTTGTGTTTGTTGGAAACGGGTTTTTACTAAAGAACAGTGTTAAAGAGGAATGTTGTTTTTTTGTAGATGTCAGTGTTTGTTGGAGAATGTTGAGGTTTGTTGAAGGTCATTAGTGTTTATTAAAGTATAATTGTTTGCTAGAGAAAAAGTATGTTTGGTGTCTTTTTTTTGTTGAAAAGTATACAGAGTTTAATGTTGTTGCCATTCCATCTTGAGTTTTGCATTATATGAGTGGTTATACCAGAAGCACATGATGATTAAGCTACATTTGCTCAACCGCCTCCACCCCCTACAACCACCTGCTTCAGTCTGATCGAAGCATCACTCATCATTTTTCTCACACAGAATTTGCTATAAAGAATAAAAACCTCTTTTTATATTATTTGCACTGATAAATGAAGTAATTCGAACAAAAGCCAATACCAAAAGTAAATTTTGAGCAATGATAACATATACAGCAAACACCAACAATCCTAAAAAAACACTATTATTCTTTAGCCAATACTTGCATATACTACACGCCAACATTCCTCATTGAGCACCATCAGTTTCCAGAAAACACCATAATTTACCAACAAACTCCAAATATTCCCAAAGGTCAAAGTGTTACTGATGATGATAAAATCAAGTAGACACCAAGTTATGCCTAGACAGCCCTGAAACCAGGAGAGACAAAAAAATAAGCGGGTCTTAATTAAAATCAATCCAAGTTGGATACATTTTTCAGTACATAATTGTCCGTTAAAGACGAATTGCTTTAGGCATGGATCAATGAGGTAATGTAGCAGTTATTTGCCTGTTAACACTGAGTGTGATTTTTACTCACACACTGATGTTTTACTGATGTGTTAATCAGACTGACCACTCAGAGCTTTGTTGTGATTCAAACAAATAGCAGTAGAACAGCTTGTTTTGCTCATAGCAGAGCACAAAAACAGACAGCAAGCCAACTGTATACAGGCGGAGGATCATCTGTGGATAAAATATAGCTAAAAGGCTGGGGATGAGCAGTAGCAGTGGGGGAAAAACATCAATACAGTGTAGCATTGGGATATTTTCTAAATTGATTTAATATCAGTTATCATAATTTCTGTTTTAGGATGGCACCATGGTGCAGTGGTTAGCTCTGTCTCCTTACAGCAAAAAGGTCCTGGGTTCGATTCCTGGGTTGGCACATGGGTGCATTTCTGTGTAGAGTTTGCAAGCTCTCCCCATGTTCGCTTTTCCACCCACTGTCTAAAGGCTTGCAGTAGATTGATTGGATACAAAGAATTGCCTGTAGGTGTAAGTGTATTTGTGAATGGTTGTTTATCTATATGTTGCCCTGCAATATGTAGCTGCCCGCTGCTCCACGTGTGCACGTGAGTCACTTTAAATTTAAAAAATTTTAATATATGTTGCATCTAAAGTTCACAAGATGGTAGTTCTTCTCTTGCATCACAGTGAATACCGGAAAGGGAGTTAGAGTTGCAAGGACGGTTGCAGAGACTCCTATTCCTACGGTCCAATTATGAATTCACATTGCCTTTCTCTTCTTTTTTCTACAAATTCATTAGTTTTTGGTGTGTTCCACCTTGTAAATTGCATGCATGTTTTGTATGTTTATCAAAATCATAATTGATGTGAATGGGTCCTAAGACTACAGAGATACAGGGTTAATATTGGGTCTAAAGAGGAGGTGTCTAAGAGTCCACCTTCTAATCTGGTCAGGATCTGTCTGCTCCCCCTGCCCTGGTTTCCACTCTGTTGCATGTGTGAGAGAGTAAAAGAGAGTGAGAGAGAGAGAGAGAGAGAGAGAGAGAGAGAGAGAGAGAGAGAGAGAGAGAGTGAGAGCGAGCGCAGGTGGGAGTGGCTCTAAGCTGCAGCTGCAGGTTCAGTGTACAGTCTGACACAGAAACATACACACACTTACAAGAGAGAGAGCAAGAGAGAGAGTACAGCGCTGAGCAGAAGGAGGACTTACGTGCATAGAGAAAAACGCGGGAAAAGTTGTGCGCAGAGTGTGTGTGAACAACAGAACGGCCTTAATTAATTCAGATGCCCGGACGGCAGAAACCTGTGATGTTGATGAGCAGCGGTCAGGATCTACGGCCGCTCTAAGCGTGTGTTCACGTGTGCCTTTAGGCAATAAAGCAGCTGGAGGCTGGACTGGGGTGGGGGTGGTTTCTTCTTTCTGCACTCAGCTCTATGCCACTTCAGATGAGCTGTGGACCTTTCACTAGAGCAGCAGGTGGACAATGGACCTGATGCTGTGTTTGCTGGATTAACCCAAGGGGACAGTGTTTTTCCTCCTCCCTCTCAGGACTGATCTTCTGGCCTTTTTTTCTGCAGGATGGCGCGGTTTGGGGATGATGTTCCGGGGCTTCTGGTTGCTGTGGATGCAGGGTCCGAGCGCAGCCGCACCCGGGAAGCCCCCGCTGTCTCCACTGGGGGGGTTTCACCTGTCTTCAAACAGACGAAAGCGCAAAGAGCGCGCACCATGGCCCTGTATAACCCCATCCCTGTCCGGCAGAACTGCTTCACTGTCAACAGGTCGCTCTTCATCTTCAGCGAGGATAATGTTGTCAGGAAGTATGCTAAGAAGATTATAGAGTGGCCATATCCTTTGGGTAACGACATAGCTTCACCTCAACCTATAATAAAAAATAAAAATTGACAAAGCAGGGAAGATATTTTGAACAAATGGTTGCACACATAGGTGAAACACAGTAATTTATAGTAAGTAAATACAGAGCTTTTTTGCTGTTTTTGTTCTTGAAAAGTCTTAAAAGTTATAATCCTGTTATTGTACATGTCCTCTTCTGCCCACCTGAATGAGGTATAATTTGATCGAGCCACTCTGCACTGTTTTAAATGAATTAATCACATAATATGTTGCAGAACAATGTGTAAGTCCACTCTGCTGCACAAACTTGTCCATGTGCTTTTCTATTACTTGCACGTCCCTGTACACAGTTGCTGCTGGAGTGCAATCGCTGTTCAGGACCACAGACAGCAGTCCCTGTGTTCTGCATTGGAGTTTGAGAGTTCAGTTTAATTACGCCTTTTCAAAACTGTAGATGTTAATTGGAGAATTTAAATATTTTGTGATAGAAGGAATACCTAAAGTTGATTTCCTTTCATCACATCAGAAAATACTGTTCCACTGCTCCACAGACCAGAACTTTATACCCCTACACCTAAAAGCCTGTATTACCAAAGGACGTCCCCTGAAGTAGCTCAATTTATTTTTATGCCTCTTGTTGAAATGTGTTTACCTGTGGAGGTAATTTCAGAGTATTTCCTGTAGAGCATTGAGAATACACTTTGGCGGTAACTGAGTGGCCAGTGAGGGTGAGGAAAACTCCTCAAAAAGCAAGATTAGGCATGATGAAGCAGGATGGAGGTGCAGGGTTATAGGTGTAGGTTTATTGTGGTAGGATTGTTGAGTAGAGTTATTATAGTGGGTTCTTTTTGGGTGGGGTATTTGTACTTTGATTACTGAGTGGCATTATTTGGGCAGAATTATTGAGTGGGATTCTTGGTTTGGAACTGTTAATTGGGGTTGTGGAGTGGGGCTATTTGGGTGTTATTAGACTGGGGTTATTTATTCTGGTTATTGAGTGGCGTTATTGTGCTGGGGATACCGAGTGGGGTTACTGGGGTGGGATTATTGAATGGGGTAACTGGGCCAAGGTTAGTGAGTTTGATTACTGGGTGTAGTTTTTAAGCAGGGTTATTTAAGTGAGGATACTGAGTGATGTCATTGGGCTGGGGTTATTATGGTGAGATTATTGTGTTGGGTTATTGGAATAGAATTGTTGAATAGGGTTTTTGTGGTGGGATGGTTGAGATGGTTGAGATGGGTTATTAAGGTAATATTATTGAGCAGGGTAATTGGGGTTGGTTATTGAGCATGGTTATGTGGGGTTTTTGTGGTGAGCCATATGGGGGGGGGGTAATTTAGTGGGGTTGCTGGAGTGGGATTACGGAGTTGATTCATCTATTGCGTTTATTGGATTGGTGTTACTGGGTTTGACTTATCCAGTGGACTGGGTGACTGAGGTTAATGAGGAGGGTTTATTATCTTACGTATTGACCAGGGTTATTGGGGCAGGGCTGTATAGTGTGGTCATTGGTGCAGGTTGTGGTAGGGTTATTGTGGTAGGGTTGGGTATTGAGAGGGGTTGCTATAGAGTGGGGGTATTAGGGCAGGATTGTTAAATCAGGTCAGAGGTGTTGTATTATTCCATGGTATTGTAGTGGTGGGATTACTAAATGGGGTAATTTGACTGGTTTATTTAATTTAATTGTAATTCAGTGGGGTGGGATTATTGAGTGGATTCATGTAGTGTGGTTATTGGGTTGGTGTTATTGAGTTTGGCTTATTGAGTGGACTGGTTGACAGGTTAATAATGAATTTGTTGGGGTAGGGTTGTTTAGTCGGTCATTGTGGTGGGGTTTTAAAGTGTGGTTAGTTGGGTACAGTTATCACTGTCTCTACATTCTTGTGTGACACCAATACTAGCGGTCCAATACAGATTACATATTTGCTGTATTTGGGGATCAGCCTGTCTTTTTCCTCTTTTTTTTTACAAGACAGAGTCTTGACAGAGTCTTACAGTGTTTCCCTTACCCTAACTTACCTGATATCTTTATTGTGAAACTGATCACTTCATTGCTGTTGTGCAATGTGACTGAACAGACTGAAGCTGATTGATGTTTCTCCTGACTGTAACCTTCCTCCAGTAAGACAATGACTGTGTGAATGTGTGTGCACATGCATGTAAATTAGATTGTAGTGCTCTATCTGGGCGGATGTGAAGTCACTCATTTCAGTCCTAAAGGCACATAGACTCAGGCATGCTAACAGTGCTAACAGTGCTGTAATGATCTGGCACCACACCAAAGCAGACACACTCCAACCTGTCCCTCAGAGGCATGGAGAAAAACAGCTCGTTGTGATTAAGAAGCATGTTTAGAGCTGGAAATCTGCTAGCTGTCTGTTAGAGTCATCAGGGAGCTAATAAAAAAAAAACATCAGCTTTTATTAAACACAATTATTTAAGCCTTTTAAATCAACATATATACTAATATAAAAATGTATAGTCTTCATCAGACTCCATATTTAAGATTTTGTGTTATAGGATTGCTGTCCAAAATGTGGTTCATACATCCCAGGGCCCAGGACTGCCTCTAGGACAAACTCTTAAAAACCTTTTTAAAATGTAAAATTTTTGTTAAAATGTGTTTGTTTGTTTGCTTTGCTTTTTAAAATCCCATGGTTTTGATGCACTGTATTCTATCATTAGTGTACAGTGCAGAGAAATGTTGTGGTGGTTTAGACTGTAATGCAGAGTGGCTGGTGAAAAACTACAGCTGCAGATTATCCTGCTTTCACTCTGTGATTTTTGTGCCTTATATATTAAGCCTTAAGAGTTATCATGCTACTCGCAACAACTTACTTGTTTTTGAGGCCGGTTTCAATTCAGACTAAATATGGTTAAGGGCCGGATGCTGCTGTGAGAGATCAGGGCTTAGAGCTTTTTAAAACCTGTACCTGGTTTACTCTAGCCTGAACCAGCTGAGTTTGTAAACTTGGAGCATTTTCCTCTTGGTCTGAAAAAAATCTGAATGAAGCAAAATGTGTCACTATTGTGATTTGGAGGAGAGAGAACAAACTACAGATGTTAAAATGTCCTTTCACCCAACAGTGCCAAACTGCAGGCATACACACAAGCAGTGGGGAATATAAACTCAGGACCATTTATTGAGCCACTTTTTTGGGGTTTTCAGTTCTTCAATTTGAAATCTTCGACAAAAATGACATAACTCATCATACACTTCTATATGGCCTAAGTTTCCTTGCTGCTCTTATAAAAATGATCTGTGCTCTAGGGCTCATGCCATACCTCATGACTTTTTTGTGGTGCTAAAAAGCTGAGCACATTTTGTTGCATTCTCTCTTCATAGAATTTATTATCCTTAAGATGTCAAAAGGATAAAAAATAGTGCTGTGTGTGGCTGTAAATTGATGCTGAGTAAGGCTGAACCATTTCTTCCCATTCAAAAACTCTGCTGTTGTTCATATTGTGACTTATTTTTTGATATTGTTGATCATTGTGTGATCTAAATGTTTTGGGAACTGCTATGTTAGAGGAATGTGTAAAATCAAAAATGATTGACTTATTTTTCAACATAGAGCAAGAAAACATTTCACCCTCTTTAATACAATGCCTACATATAAAGGTGATGATGTTCCAACAAATGACAGATAAATGTTACATTTTGTAGTTATTTTTATTATTTAAATCTACAAAAACATATCAGTCACATGGAAAACGTAAGCACACTTTTTGCAATGCAGTTGCTTTTCTGCTTCAGAAACTTTGGTAATTGATTAATTTTTAATTGATGAATTATGAATTCTGCTTTATATCAAAGAATGCTTAAAGATAATGTGTGGCCATCTGTTCAAAAATTAAAATTGATCTCAGATTAAGCTTTTGGTTTGATAATGATCCAAAGCACACTAGCAAATCCACAAAGGAATAGCACGAAAACAACAGAGGAGATTTTAAACCCCATTTAAATGTGTTGGATTTGAAAGGGGCAGTACAAGAAAGTGTATGAAATCTTGAACTCAACTAAAGCAATTGTGCATGGTAGGGTGGTCAGAAAATTTCAGCATGCCATTGTCAGAGAGTGGTGGATAATTATACAAAACACTTAAAAAGTTTTTTTGCTGAAGGAGGCAGTACTAGTTTCTGAGGCCAAGGGTGTATTTACTTTCCGCACAGAAAAATATTACTATAT
>JBBPDA010123652.1:0-25502 GCA_037974385.1 Arnoldichthys spilopterus | reverse complement strand
TCATTCATCATCATTCCCTGACATTCTCTCTCTCTCTCTCTCTCTCTCTCTCTCTCTCTCTCTACCTACTTTTATCTTCCTTCTCTTAGGCCCATGCTGCATTTTTTTCCATTTGACTGCTGTTTCACCACAGTATTGTTGCCCGTGTGTGTGTGTGTGTGTGAATTCTTCCAGTACTCTTCTCTCTGCAAGACTACACTTATCCAGAACAATGTCAAAGCAAATCTTTCTTTCTGTTTTTATTTCTATTTTTCTCATGTCCTGCCATTCTTTCACACTTTTTTCTTTCTTTCTTTCACACTTTCTTTCTTTCTTTCTTTCTTTCTTTCTTTCAGCTTTTTGTTTTCATTTCTACCTTCCTCATGTCTTGCCATCCTTTTACTTTCTTGCTTTCTTTTTTTTCTTTCTTTCTCATTGTCCTCTTTTGTTTATATCAGATTTCTCTTCTCTGTAGAAAGATCCTTTCAGCCTGTTGTTTATGCCATTGTGGTGTTTGTTGTTGTGCCCACCTCATGCTGAAGCTGATACAGCTGTTAGGAAAGAAGGAGAACAGGAGTGAAATTTCCCGGAAGGAATAAGAGAGGACAGCAGAGAGCAGTGCGATGTTAAAAAAAAGATTTTCTTGGTCGCTTCCACAAAGTAACTGGGCCTTTTTTCTCTTTGGGCTCTGCATTTTTCTGTAATGCTAAAACACTAAACCTCGTTGTCTGAACCAAATGCTCATTGCCCAGCGCACATATATTAAATCAGTCACAGGGTGGGAATAGGCGAAAGAGGAAAAAGGAGCAGAGAAGCCGAGGAGTTAGTCGATCGGCTGTGAAGCCAAACATAACAGCTTCCCTGCGTCTTGTTACTGTTCTCCATATCGAACAAGCTGCACACACACAGGCAGAATTTAGTTAACAATGTTTTGTTGTAAGACTGACTGAGACTCTCTCGCTCTCTCTCTCTCTCTCTCTCTCTCTCTCTCTCTCTTTCTCTCAAACATACACAGCTGGGGCAGGGACACAAACTGTGGAATGACTTATTTGCTTATCAAAAGGGTGTTGATATAGGGGGGATGCACTTTACGTAAGCATGAAGGTGGGCTCCTGACAAACATTTTCCCTGGACTTAGGGAAAGTAGTGTAAATCAATATAAGCATGTTCAGAATAAATGATTGCGCATGAATTGAAAGGTGATGCCAACAAAGGGTGTAAAGAAGTTGTTCTGGGGAAAAACTTTAAGCACCATTACTCATTGTTTTGAACTGATCTCACCTGGGTGTAATGGCTATTTTGCAGTGTATGTGTATTTGATGGCTTTTGTGTGATGTTGACGGTAAACTTTAGTGTAGACCGGTGTCAGTTACTTGCATTTCATAACATGTCCCAACTTTTCTAAAAATGGGGTATAAACATCTAAAATGACAAAAGAAGAGATTTCTGAGGAAATAAAATCATGAGAATTTTTTCCACTTGTGTAATGGCAGAGAAGGTCAAAGAAAAGTAAGTTTAAAAACAGAAATTTTTAAAATTGCAGACAGTAAGTAAGTTAGAAAAAATGTTACTGCTTACAACCCTGCAAGACCTGGAAGACCCTCAAAAAGGTCACCATTAGCTAAACAGTACTTAAATCCTTTATTTTTTACAGAGAGGGGAAAGCTCAACTCCATTCAGATCTGGTTCCACAGGTGTTTCTGTAAAGTTCTTACACTGAAACTTAAGTATTTATTATATTTATTTTATTTATAGGGATTTATTATTTTATGCTTCATAAAACTGGGGCCTCTGAACAGTTTTTTCAAATAAATTTTTAATACTCATATTATGTATAAAATCTGTGCTCAGGACAATGACTTTTTGAAATGTATCTGTTTTAAAGAACATCCTCGATTCACTTTAAATGCTACATAGACTTTCAAAAAACTGTGAGAACTGGACAGAATTTTGTAGAATTGTCCAAAGTTTTTTTTAGAAGTTTCTGAAATCTTTTAGAACTTTCTAGAACATCATGGGACTGTCAAGAAAAGATAAAAATTCACTTGTTTTGCCATTATTAATACATAACATTTGTGAGCTATGGTCATAAATTCAAAATTTGTGATGAATATAGTCATTTTTACAGAGGATTTAGACAAAACAGAAACTGTGTAACATTGTGTAATCAATACTCTCAGGTTTATCAAAAATATGTTCTCATATATATATATATATATATATGAGAATATATTTGGGGAACCCGAGAGTATTGATTACACAATGTTACACATTTTCTGTTTCTGTCTCTCTCTCTCTCTCTCGCTCTCTTTCTCTCTCTCTCTCTCTTTCTCTCTCTCTCTCTCTCTCTCTTTATATATATATAAATAACTGCCACATTATCCTATCATGGTAAAAAAAAATACAGTTATGATTTTATGATATATATGTATATGTGTGCCACTGACTACTTCCCACTGTAGTGTAGAACCACCACCTTGGGTATGCTTTGGAATGTTAAACAATGAACATTTCAACATGTTCAGACTTGCATTTAAAGTTAATGGAGGTTTAAGATTAGTCTATATGCCTTTATCTCTACACCCAGAGCTTTTGGTTTCACACAAGCACAGCAGACATACAGATACACAGGAGCAGAGGGGCACCAGCGTTAAGGAGCAATACCACCACATAGCTATGCAGAATTTTTTGCAGGGTAGTGCTGGTGGGGGGTCATGTTCTATAGTTCACCTTGGTGTTCTTCCCTGTCTCAAGCTGTGTCATAATTTTGATATAAGTTCTCATCCTGTTGCATCCTAACACTGTATCCAGGTAATTACACTAATAATATCAGTATTTGCCTCTGTGTATATTTGACCTGTAGTGTATCTGTTAGCATTTCTGTAGCTCTGCAACAGAAAATACTTCTATTACTGAAATGTCATTTTGTAGGGAAATTTAAATTGAATGCATGTTAAAGGAATAAGCTTTTTCCCAGGTAATTTTAGACCATTTCTATTGGTCCATTCACCATGAAGTTTTCATACTGAAAAGAACAGCTTGCATTTTCAAATTGGGTAAAAAAAAATGTGACAAAGGTCTTGATATGGCAATATGTGGTAATGTGGTAACTTCACTTAGGGTGATTTTGACTTGTTTAGGAAGGGAATTCTCTGGGTGATGGAGGTAGGGTAAATTTGGATCACATCCATGGCTTTATCATGGAAGTATCTCCATATGGCACTTTTATCCGTATGAGTGTGTAGAGTATGGATCAAGATCAATTACTCTGTGGCACGTGCTCTGCACATTGATTGAGACAAACCATGTACAAAGCCATTAGGAAAGCCCATAGGAAGCAGCAGTGTGTGTGTGTGTGTTTGTGCTGTTTGTGAAGCCTCCATCACTGAGCAGAAAGTGATCTACTTGGAAAATGGACTTTTACGAAGTAGTCAAATCAATGAGTGCAGCAAGGGAGGTGTGGAGGTGATTGATGTGCTGTTGAAGGCATGCTTTCACTGAAGTGTGAACGGGTACCATAGTAAAAATAAATGTGTGTGTTTGCTTACTGTATTTTTATATTTAACACTTAAAATTCCATTTATTTTCCAGTAATTACATGGACTACAATGTAGTTATTCTTCAGATATGGAAGTGTAATTAAAGTTTAGGGGGTTCAAGGGTTTAACCTTTCTTTGTACAGAGAATTTGGCTGATTGACTCTTAAACCCAGTGTAACTCTTCCTGCAGAGAAGTTACAGCACGTGAATGTCAATGTTGGCATAACTTCTATAATAACCTTTAAAAATGAACTACTTCAGGGCTCCAGAGTGGCACGACTGTCTGAGAATTGGCCTTATCATTGAAAAATTTCAAGTTTCTGCCCTGATGGTGCCGTAGCCATTTACGCCCAGAAATCTAAAAGAGCACAACTGGCTTAGTGTGATGCTAGCCAAAATGGGTATCAGCTGTCTGACATAGCAGAATTGGCAGTGAGTGGTCTCCTTGTGTTGAGCGCCCCAGTGATGTTGGGTTCAAAAATATGCAATGACGCTTTACATGACTCAGAGGAAGCACATGCTAGCATTCACCCCCCTGGTGCTAGTAGTAGCAGGTGATGCAAAGTCCTAGCTAGTGGATGCATTAAGAGATGATTCAACTGTGTATAAAGTCATGAGAAAATAAAAAAGAGGACCAGCATCTGAATAAGAAGCCACATTTGTATTAAATGTTAGTTTAACTTTAAAGGTTGAAAAACCCCTCCTGATTCTTGAAGGTTGGGCAAACTACAATTGCTAGTTGGGTAGATTTTTCAGATTTTTTTTTTTAAGGAACGCAGCTAATGTGTAAATAGCTAAGGCAGCAGGGATTAATTTAATTAATTTAAGACATGCAAGGCATTATTTATTGTATTATATAAACATTAATTATAAATATATATATATAGCGCCCTGCGATGAGTTGGCCTCCTGATATATAAGCATATAAGCGCACACACACACAGACAGACACTAATCTAAGAGAATTTTTTTTCTGATCTGATTGTAAAAAATACTAGCCAAAAAGCAGATGCTAAGTATTAAACATGTATTTTATTTTATAGCAATATTAAATAATGTAATTATGAATAATTCATATTATAGACATTTTATAATATATTTGTAAAAAATAAATGATAGCACATACTGCCCCTAAAAAAGCAATACTTTAAATGTATAATTATTAAATTGTAAAAAAAAAATAAAAAAAAAATATTGAGTTATGTTTCAGAAAGAACCCAAAGCACACATTCAAAATGCTGTCTAGTGTTTGCAGAAGATTTTTTTTGTTCAGACTTTGTGAGAACTCCATTTCCACAGTCAGAACAGATTGATATGCATAATACGCCATTCAGTCAAGAGATAACGATCATGGCAGAGTTGCTGTGTAGTCTGGCTTGGTTTATTTGAATTAGACTGTCAGGATGGCAGTTGTCGAGCGCTCCCAAATGAAGTGAAACAAGCGAATCTATTTCTCATTCCTGTTAAGGCCACATACCCGCATATGCTCACGAGTCGTTTAAGAGAATACAGAGCCATTTTAGATGTAAATGATCTATTAAATTAAACAGTCAGCTCAGTTCTATTCTGCCTCTCTCTCACTGTCTCCCTTTTTCTCTCTCTCTCTCTCTCTCTCTCTCTCTCTCTCTCTCTCTCACGCACACACACACAGTGTAATGTTATATGGAGGGAGATCAGCCAAGCACTAAGTCAGTTAAAAGATAATGTATAATAATTCTCTCTGCTCCACGATTACGGAGGCACCTACCCGTGTCCGTGTGTGTGTATAAGTGTATGAGTGTGTTTCTCTGGACTGGTAGGCTTTTAGAGACTAGGGGTGCAATTACAGAGCGCAATTGTTTCCACAGCTTTTGAAAAACAAGCCAAAAGGACCTTGGCAAATTCGTTCTAAATAACGATTGTGCAATTAAATTAAAGGCCTTAGAATGGCTCTGCTTTACGCTCTGTGTGTTTGAGTGGGGTAGAGTGACTAGAGTGTGCATATATGGTGGTCAAGAGTGTTTATAGTGCACCAGCTGAAGAAGTTTGAAGAGTTGTGTATGAATAAAATTGTGTAGGGTTGAGAATGTATGAATGGGGTTTGGTATGTAGCAGATAGGGTTGTTCAATGGTTTAGGTAATTAATGAGTAGTGCTGTGTGTGGGTTTAGTATACAGCAGGTAGTGTTGAGTATGGCATATAGTATGCAGTGTGAAGTGTATGGGTTTTAGTAGGTGTTGTTGGGTATAGGGTTTAGCATGTAGTGTTGTATATGGGGTTTAGTATGTAGTGTTGAGGATTGTGTGTGGGGTTTAGTGGGTAGTGTTGTGTATGGGTTTAGTATATACTGTTGTCTATTGAGTTTAGTATGTAGTGTGGAGTGTTGTGTATAGGATTAAGTATGCGTGGAGGGTTGTGTATGGAATTTAGTGGTGTAGTGTTGTGTATTGGGTTTAGTACAGGAGGGTTGGGTATAGGATTTAGTATGTGTGGAGGGTTGGGTATAGGATTTAGTATGTGTGGAGGGTTGTGTATGGTATTTAGTATGTGTGGAGGGTTGTGTATGGTATTTAGTGGTGTAGTGCTGTTTTTAAGGTGTAGTATTTAGTGTGGAGACTTGTGTATAGTATTTAGTATATGTGGAGGGTTGTGTATGGTATTTAGTGGTGTAGTGTTGTGTATAGGGTTTAGCATGTAGTGCTGTGTATAAGGTTTAGCATGTAGTCTTGTGTATAGGGTTAAGTGTGTAGTGGATTAGGTGTTGTATGGGGTTTAGTGTGCAATGGGTTGGATCGCGTTTGGGGTTTAGTGTGCAGTGGGTAGGAAAGTGTATACTATAGGTTTTGGTGTGCAGTGGATAGAGTTTTTGTATGTAATTTAGTGTGTAGTGGGTAGGATAGTGTATAGGGTTTAGTTTTTAGTGGATATGGTTGTGTATGGTAGGATAGTGTATAGGGTTTAGTTTTAAGTGGATATGGTTGTGTATGGTAGGATAGTGTATAGGGTTTAGTTTTTAGTGGATATGGTTGTGTATGGTAGGATAGTGTATAGGGTTTAGTGTTTAGTGGATATGGATGTGTATGGTAGGATAGGGGTTTAGAGTGCATTGGGTAGGGCTATGAATTGGGTTTATTGTGCAGTGGGTTGGATATTGTATAAGCTTAAATATAGGGTACAATCTAGAATTTGGAAAAATGCAGTGCACAGGGTTTGGTCTAGAATGAATAAGGCTGTGTGGAGGATTTACCTGCATTGGCCGCTGTCTGAAATGTCTGAATGAGAACCGCTCTCTGTTTCAGCTCCAAATCTACCGGTAATGATTGACAGCTCTGTTTCTTCATCCATCGCCCCCTAAAATGAGTCAATTTGTCTCTCAAGGAGACTGACAATGTTCCTGACTGCTGAGTATGAGTCACACACTCACTCACACACACGCACACACATTTAGGTGCACACATAGAAGCAGATGCTGAGAGAGCAGACAGAGACAAATAGGGAACAAAAAGTGCAGAGGAACACAGTACCATCCCTTTACAGAGGAGCATGGCTTTGGTTTGGTCTTTCACAATCTTTTACCAACAAATACCTGCACACTTGAGTTAAAAGTGCAGGAAACACACACTAGTTGCCATCAGAATATGTATTATGTCTCCTTCAGTCCACCTATATTACCTGAATCGGAGCTGCAGATGGGTCATACAGCCTTTACATTCCATATCAAAAGCATGCAATCATTTTAAATGAATCATTTCTCACTCTTGGCTCATTGAAACAAGTGGAGAAATTATGGTGAAAGTGCAGATTCTAAATTTGCACTTTAAGTGCACTGAAAAAAATGTGTACATTAGTCCCACATGGCATTGTATTATACCAACATGAGTATTGCCAAAAGGTTTGGTGTAACATATAGAATTAAAGTGGGACCAATGTACAATCAAGTAATTTGATTCAAATCAATAGCATTTTTCAGTGTAGAATTTGATAAGTTGTCATGCAATTTTATTATTTTGTAGAAGGAATACGGATCCATTGAATTTTTGTCACATTTTTCAGTCCTTGTTAACATCAAAACAAAAGACTCAAATTGAAAGATTAAAATGTAAATGAAATGTAAATATAAAAACATTTAATTCACTATGTAATAAAATATGTACTTAATAATTACATTTAAACATACTGTGACAGTCTTTACTAAACTCTCACAATAAAGCAGATTTTCCTGGTTTATTAGTCAGGCTGGTTGGGGGGCTGGGGGTATGGTGGGCTTCAGTAGATGTAGCTACAGTGTTTTTTTGAAGGGGGTTTCCTGACAACGTGCTGATTCAAGGTTTTCCAGTCAATTTTCTGTTAGACTGAAAATGGCTGCTATTAAGGCCAATGGGACCAGAATAGCTAAAATGAGCAGATGAATCTGAAATTGGCTACTTATTCACTAGCTTCTTATATGCATCTTTTGTTCCACCTTAAATGCTAAAGTGCTAGACAAACAGGACTAGAAGTACTACTAAAGTGATGATCAAATGGGGTTAAAAGTACAAGAAATACATGTAAACATTCAAACAGAATCAACAGTTGGAGAGAAATTGACTTATTTGTCATTGTGAACACACAAAGTGCACCATCACAAAATTTGACCCCTCCCCATCACACATGTACATGTGGAGCACTGGACAGCTATGTGAAGGGTAACTCAGTGGTACCTGGGCCAGGACTTGAACCAGCAACCTTCTTTTCACAAGGGGAAGGTCCTAACCTCTTGGCCACCACAAAAGACCACAGAATGGGAGAAACCCAGAAAAACAACAATAAATTAATAAATAAAGGGCAGTGGTGGCCTAGTGGTTAGAACATTGCGCTGGGGACCTGAAGGTCGCAGGTTCAAGTCCCGACCCTTGAGCAAGGTACCGTCCCATTACTCTGCTCCACGTCTTGGAAGTCGCTTTGGATAAAAGCTTCAGCCAAATGAATAAATGTAAATTCCTTTTTGTAGCCTAATTTGTATATATAGCTTGTACAGACTAGGGTTTAGACGCTACATACTGTAATAATCATTTTATTTCAGCAAAGTGAGGGCAATTCAGTTCTCCATGATGCGGGTCCTTAAAGAGATCTGCCAAGAACTACACATCCAAACCAAGGACCATTCAGCAGCTTTTATTTTTAGTGTATGTCTGATAAATCGTTTGCACTGGTGCTATCACCCACCAAACAGGAACTGACAGCAGCCAACTAGAAGCAACAGATAAAGCACAGAAACTTCAGGCATTGCCTCAATGATGACCAGCAGCAGACTTGGTGTGTAGGGACCCTTAGGCTAGCTGGTGCCTCAACTGCCACATCTACTGAGGGACTGTGTATTAAATGAGCTTTATTTCTCTCTCTCTCTCTCTCTCTCTCTCTCTCTCTCTCTCTCTCTCTCTCTCTCTCTCCTCCATGTCCATGCTCATCATTAAATAATAGCCCCGACAGGCTTTGATTGGCGGTGAATGATTGATGCCGTGTCCCGTTGTGCTTGGGAGTGCATTATTCAAGCTATAGTGCTGTACCCCAGAGTAAAAAAAAACTCTTCACCTATATCTCAGAGAGGGATAGACTTACACCCATGCACATGCTGTGGGAATGGTAGGTTTATCTGCCAACTTGTAGATAAGGCCTTAGCTATATTTTGCACTAGAAGCTGGTCTGATAGGGGCACTTCAGCATAATAAAATTGAATATGTTATTTCTTATATATGTAATGTTCTGAAGCAGTAACTTTATTCTTATAGAAGATATTCACCACTCTTACATTTCTGTTTTCCATCCATATTTTTCTCAGCATGCATTGCACAAATATGCCATGCAACCACTGGGAAAGCCCCCCACTGCAGTAAAAAAAAATGCACTGATTTACCATTGATGTACAGGCTGAAAAAATTTACATGCCATACTTCCTTTTAGTACAGTTTGGTGGTCTTGTAAGGGACTTGCTTACTCGCTATTGCCCTGTTACACTGCTTCCCCTCTCCACACATGGATGGGTTAAATACAGAGGTCTGTGTCATTTTACTTCATAGTTCCACTGCTATGTTTTACAAATAGGATAATGTTCTCATGTTGGAACGCAGTGCTTTCCTTTCTCCAGACAGTTCTTTCGCTTGTAAATCTTTTACATTTTTATTTAAAATTTTATTCACCCACAAAAACGTTTTTCTAATAGTCTTTTGGTTTGTACCTGTAATGTTTAGGAAACTGTAGCTGAGCAGTGATTTTATTTTTGGAGAGCAGTGGCTTTCTTCCTCCAGCCCTCCTATGTACACCATTGGTGTTCAGTGTGGTTTTTACTCATGAACATTAACATTAGCCCATGTGAGAGAGGCCTTTAGTTGCCTAGAAATTACCCTGGGTTCTTTTGTGACCCTGTAGACTATTAAACGCCTTGATCTTGAAGTGATTTTTGTTAGTCTTTCTTCATATTTTCATCTGTCTGATTGTGGATTGGTGGAGTTCATACTCTTAATAGATCCTTTTGTAATCTTTTCCAGTCTGATGAGCATGTACAACTATTTTTTGCATTTCTACAAATATGTTTTGAAGACCTACTGACAGATTCTTGTTTTTAATTTACTTGTCATCCCATTGATTGGATCTGGCTTACTCTAATTTTACATTCAAATTAACAGGTAATTCTAGCAGCACACATAATTTTGCCACTTACAGATCTGTACTTTTTCTCAATAAATAAAAGAGTTTTTTGTCTCTTTTAGGTTCTTTTGATTTATTTTTATGACTTGATGTTTTATGTCATTTTTAGGCTAAGAAACTGAAAGTTTGAAAGGCCCCGTAAAATTTCACACACCACTGCAGGGGGGGGTTGAAACAGCAGGTGTGTTGTGTCAGAGAAGATGATCTCTGCATATTGTCTAGTTTTGGAGCTGTGCCAATCAAACAGGGTGGGAACATTAATACCCATGGTGTAAAATGTCAAATGTAACCCATGGTCTATCCTGCAGACCGGATTATGCACTGCAGTTTGTCAATGTCATGTTTGGTGGCACCAGATTGTGTTGATGATAGCGGAGATGAGGCAGGTTAAACTTCTTCAGCTGGCACAGGTATCTTCATTTTCTGCTCAGGCTTCTTGGTGATAGAGTTATGTTGGCATCTCACTTGAGTCCTGTGGTGATTGTTGTTCCCAAGGTTCCACAGCCATCACAGTCCTGTCAAGAAAGGTGGGAGCTGGCTTCTCCTAAAGTCCACCATCATCTCCACTGCTTCGAGCCTATTCAGCTTTAAGCTGTTGTGGCTGCTCCAGACAGCCAGCTGTTCAACCATCTGTAAGCAGAGTCCTCCATGTTACTGACAAGACCACTGAAAGCGGTGTTCTCTGCAAACGTCAGTATGTGCAGTGTACAATGAGAACAGTAATGGGGAGAAAACACAATCCTGGCGTAGGCTACTGATGGAAGCTGGTTCTTCTTTCATTATTTTTCAGATCAGATATTACCGTTTTGTGTCATGTGACATATGCAGACAATTTCTTCTCCTGTAAATTTCATATTACTGATATTTAGCTCAAAAGGTTAGCAGGCATATTTAAACAGTGATAACGGTGTTATTTTGAACGTGACAGGTTGTGTGTTTGGCAGAAGGATAGGAGGAGGAAACAGATGAAATGTCACGCGTCTGTCTGACCTATCCTCATATTCAGGGCTTGATTTATCTGCTGATATGTCTTCAGACCGCCTGCACAGTTTTGCCTGATGGCACTTTCACACCTCTACCAGAGAAAGATCAGCTGCAGAGCACCTGCGGCTGTCTCTAGCTGTTTATGTTGCACGCTCATATTTTAGACATGTTCATTTGACCCAACTGACATCTCAATGTTTCAAATCCATATGCCCAGAAATAAAACATTATATGTTGTTGGTGAGTCATTAAGCTGGTTATTGAATATTGAATAAGCTAATAACTGCTCATCTGTTGATAAAATTTCCATGATCTAAGCAGGACAAAAAGTAGTATTTTTGCAAATATTTGATGAAAACCTACTTTCTCAAGTCACATGACATTTAGTTACTCTGCACAGGTGACTGTTTTGAGAATGATGGTTCTGCATCTCTCAGTTGGCACTGGCTCTTGAGGGCATGATATGGCAGGTGCCACAAAGGCATCCTATAGTGTTGCAACTCACCACATGTTGAGCGAGTCATTCAGAAGTCTTGAATCCAAAAGACCTCTGTAAAATCCCTGATGCATGGCCACTGCCAGGTTGCTACATGCATCACATGTCCTTGTCGCCTTTGATCACACACTACCATGTCTACTGTAGTGGACTGAATGAACTGTGCCAGACTGGGTAAGACCTTGCTTTTATGGAAATCCCCATTCTGTGTGAAGTTCAGTCGACTTTTTTACAAAAATCACTTTTGCAAAACTACACTTAAATCTCACCTACTTTTATTTTTGCTTCAGAAGAGATACTGAGTACTGCAAATTCCACCTTCAGATTTAAGGTGGAACATCAAGGATGTTTTCTAACACAATGACTTGGAAATGGGACTTCTGATAATATCCTTTTTCCTGAGTTGGTCCTTTTCTCTAAACATTCTTATATCACTTTTGGTGATTTCAAAGTTCTTGTTTGGGTGCTGTGCTGAATGATTCTCGGCAAAGTTGACTTCTGTGTATTTCCTTGGCTGCTTACATTTGCAGGCCCAGTGGGTAACAGATATTTTTCGAACAACAGAATCCCATTTGCAACCTTTTAAAAGTGACTCCTCCAGGACCAACAGAACCTTTCTATGTCCTCTGAGCATTTGCAGCAATACCAGCACACATGTTGGATTAAAAGCTTGGTAGTGAGGACACGTTTTGCTCCTGTGGGTAGAGAAAAGAGAACTTAGATGACAGGAAAGGGAATCGCAGTTTTATGCATTGAAATAAATAGGAGTAAGTGCACAGACACAAGGGCTTGCTTGAGCTGGTGAGCAGTCTCCCTAAAAACAGAAGTACTCCCTTTTTTACAGAAGTATTGATAAGTATCTATGTGTATGTATATGTGTGTGTGTGTGTGTGTGTGTATGCGTAAGAAACAAAAGAGCTGTACAGAAATGTCTGTATATCACCATAGTGTTAGCGTGCAGTAGATAACACAACAGTACTTTCTTTTCTTCTCAGTAGTTTGTTTACTGAGTTTAGAGCCCACATTTAACACTAAGACTGTTCTGTCACATACCCGCTACTGTGTTCTTTTTGAATATGGACTCTACCACAACTTTATGGCAGCATATCATCCTCATCATCATCATATCAAAACCTCTTCAGTGGACGTCATACTTTGTGCTTAAAGAAAGTTGGGCTTCTTTGGGAGCTTGTTGAAACTTTTCTACTTGTGATTTTCTACATTATTTTAAACCTTTTGAAAACATTTCATGTAAAAACTGTCCAAAATGACACTTCCCCCATATTTTTAACCGTCATAACATTACATGCAAAAATGGGGTAAATGTAGTAATAATTTTATGGAAAATTATGAGGAGTTTGTCTTTTAAAATGATATATGATATGATATGATATGATATGATATGATATGATATGATATGATATGATATATGATATATGTGATGAACTGTACTAAAATAGTTAGTGATGTGATCTAATAAGGAAAAAAATTTTTTTGATTTCAGGTTATTAAAAATAACAATTTCTGTCTTGTTTGGATTGACAATATGAAGCAAACTATCATCAGAATGCTTCCTTCAGTGCTCATCTTTTCAGTAGATTGCAATAGCCCTTTTTAACATGTTAATCCAGGCCTTTAATGGGCTTCACTAACTAACCAGCTTGTAGCTAGCTGCAGCGCTATATTGAATTCCTGAGGAACTGTTGAATTTCCTTGAGCTAAATTGAAATTGATGATAGTAATTACCCAGACGGCAGCAGGCTGCTATGTTAAAAGTGAGTTAGCAAGACTGTGCTTAGTGATTAGCCCAACAACTTCCCAATGAGATGCTTCAGATATTTCACCATTAAGGAGGAAAGGATCTGGGCATCCAAACCACTGCTTCCTGTCTTCTCACATTAGCTACAACGCATTGTGTAGGGTTTTCACCTCGTCTGAAGAATTCATTATGGGTGTCAGAGATTTACGGGAGCACTGGTCCATGATATGCCTTGGCTGGGTGATCAGATCAGGTGTGTACGACATTTTGGGGATAAAATGGAGCATGTCAAAATGATCGAGTGCATGTTAGTGTGGTTTAATGTAAACTGAATTATGTTTTTTCCCAATTTCCCCATTCTGACATAGCTTGCTATGTCTGGGGATCGTTACCATGAATGTCCTTAACAAATTAGCCTCAAAGCTTCCCATCTACCTGCATTAGCAGGAGCACACATAAGCAGGATTACACCTTGTGTGGAGAATTCAGTATGAATGTCACATTTCTAGTGGTGCTTTGGCCATAATGTCCAACATGTCTGAATGATTAGTTGTATGGGTAAAATAGAAGATGTCAGATCGGTCAGATTTTTTCTTGTGTTTCTAACCTAGTGCTAGTCCTGAAGGACTCCTGTTTTTTGGATTTTTTAAATAATGCTAGCTGTTAATTAGCAGCTTGCCTATAAGTTCCTGAACCATGTCTCCAAGGTTTGCGCAGGGTGGCCTTGTTGTTCCCACACATGCCTGTTTTGTATAACACAGGTGACAGATGCGACGACTTGAATTAAACACTGAACATCACTCCCACTTCCTCGCCGCGTGAGAACGTTGCTGTAGTGACTTTGATGCGAGCAGCCAGTATTGGATTAATTTAGAGATGCATTGCAGGTGCCACTGCAAGCCTGGAATAGGGTGTTGTGGGAGGTGGTAGCATGATATCAGCAGGAGATGCTGGAAAAGCTGCTGTTTACTTAGATTTATCGTGAGACCTAGCAAAGCAGCTGTTTGCAAGCCATCTCACTAGCACTTTCACTTCCCACTCAGTGTTTCTTTGAACTTTGTCGTGATGCTTCCGGTGCTAATCTACAGAGTGTTGATCTTCAAAGGTAAACCAATCAGAGATCTCGATTTGATTACGGTCTGAAATATGACGTTGACAGTCTCTTTCGGGGATATAACCAACTCAGAAGCCAGTGAAAAACTGGTCTTAGGTTTTCAAAAGCAACTGGATTCTTAACTGGTACAGCAAGCATCACATTGATTGCTTGTTCTACCAGCTGAGAAGATCGTAACCCTAAGATCCTTTTAGGGAAAAAGTAGGCCCTGACTGTTCACTGTTAGGAGCTTTGCTAAAACATGTGTATGTACTTTTAAAATTAAAATATATTCATAAATGATGACATAGAATTGGATTTCTCAACCCTGGTGTTGGCGGACACCCTGCCCTGCACATTTTAGTAGTTTCCCTATTTTGACACAACCACTTCAACCCAAGAGTTGATTAGTTGTGAATGTACAGAGCGGGTGGTTCTCCAGGACCAGGATTGAGAGTCAATGCCTTAGAGGAGACACTTATAATTTACTGAACTCATTTTCAATGAATATTTATATAAAAAGAAGACATATAAATAAGAACTTAACTTTGTCCATAATGTAAAACTTGTATAAAAAAAATCATCTTTTCTTGTTTGTAAAAGTTAGTCCTGACACTTCACCTGTCTATTCTTCATCCTTGAACAAACATTAGCGATCTCTGAAATATTACACATCATCCTTGACCCTGCTTGGCCAAGTTTTGATCCATCAATACATCGACTGAGGGATGGTTTAAGAGTGACATTTGCATTGGCCCTGTTTATGGTGGAGAAAAAAAAGTCTTTGAAAGACCTCTTTTTGCCTCAGCATTTTGTGCACTCGTAATAATTTATGACTTTCCATTCATCATGAAGACAGCAAGAACCACCACTATCAAACCCTGCACATTGGTTGTGAATATCAAGGCCATTGTGGGGCAGCATGGCGTGTGTTGCCTTGAATAGTGTATGAAGAAATGAATCACAGAGAGGTCAGCGTAGTCGTTTAGAGGAGCAGAACAGGCCAAGCTCCAATGAGGGAAGCTCCGGCAGTATTGACGTTTCTTTCAGAATGCTCTCAGTGGCTCTTGACAGTAGGTTGGAAGCCTTTCACACCTTTTTTTAAAAATCTCCTCCCTTTTTTCAACCTTTTTTATTCAATGACAGTGTAGAGGGGCAATTGATGCGTTTCTCCCAATGCGAGACTCAACTCCGCAACAGAATAAATATTCAGCAGCAGGCCATAGTATTAAACATTAATAAGCAGACAGAGAGAAAAACAGAGAGAGAGAGAGAAAGAGAGAGAGAGAGAGAGAGAGAGACCTTTGTTTGAACTCAACTGAAAGGCCTACGTTTGGCTGGACTTTGAAGTCTTTTTAAGTGGTTGTGGAAGCTGACGGGTGCTACGCTCTTGCGTCAATGACAGTGTTAACCTCAACAGTTGGGTAAAAGTAAATTGTGGAGTCCAGGAGTTTACTACTCTTGCCATGACACGTCTCACAGTGTTATAGTTTATTAGCATTAGCGTGACTGCAGCTGCAAGGACAGTTGTTTCAGTGGTTCTAAAAGAGGCTTGTGATACCTGATTTCCTTACTTTCACTTTGAAATCTTTATCGTCATTGCAGACACTTTTCTGACAGCTGGGCAATAGCACAATGTTCCAATCGCTCAATGCTACTTCACAAAGCAATAACTGGGCTGGATTATGGCAGCGCATGATATGATATAAAGACATCAGAGATGTGAACTTGTGACTTGAGTTACAAATTTGGTGACGAGACTAAAAACACTCAACTTTGAATCAGACTCTAGCCTTGGGATTAAAAAAGACTTTAAATCGAAAGTGGAACCAGAAAAGTGTAAAGACGATTTTGTGTTAAATAAATTCGATTTCTGTGTGTAGGCATTAGTGAAGGAAGTGATGGGATTTATTTTACTTGACTGTTTTTTTTAAATGCTCTTTACGATCAGTTCGGCTGATTCTTTTTTTTGCTGTTTGATTGTAAAGGTTAGGTGAGACAAATGTAAGGGAGAGTATTAATAAGCCATCGCACAACACATGAACTCCAGTCTTAGGATCTGTCCACGTGGTCATCTGAATCAAATGTTGACCATTGTTAGACACATTGGAGCAAATCTGACCCTCCACATGGGCTTTAAGGACTTGCATTCAGTCGACCGTGCATTCAAACGTTGTGTACAGCTTTACCTTGCTGTCGGTTTCTGCCGAAACCCTGATAAGCGCAAAGAAATGCCTTTACATCCCATTAGTTTAGCTAAACGCTAATTCTCAGTGCTAAATCTAGTTGTTTTTTTTTTGTATGTAGTATTATCATAAAGTTGAGTTTACTCAAATCTCCACCATATACAACATAGAACTGATGGATTTTTGAGTGTGGTGCTGATGGACACTGTTGTCTCATAATGCTGTGGGAAACTGTGGGAGGAGCTATATACACCTGGAAATGTTTTAAATAACTGGAGATGGTCGTGCGAGGTTAGTAAATGAAGCAGCACTCTTCTATGGTAGCATCTTTAGTGTCAAGAAATGTCTAAAACATTAAAAATATATAAGGTAAAATATTTACAATACTTACAATCTTTTAAAAGTTCTGCACTTTGAACAAATTTCCTTTGCTTATTTTAATGAGCTACAAGTAAGAAATCATTCATATAAAATAACAGCATGCTTTTGTTTTTGCCACTGATAATTTCCACTGAGAGAGGCCAACACATTGCTGTGCTATCTACTAAGGTGGTTAACTCTGCTGCTTTTGTTGAAGTTGTGGAAAATAGTGATGGATGTTTTCAATGAGTAAGAAGCAACTAAGAAGTTTTTTTGTGTTTCGTCTTTGAACATGAATTTGAATATGGGAACGATGTCTCTTTCTGTGTTATTGTGCTCCCAAAGTCGACAGCCAGAAAGCCATAAAAGAGTCTAAATTAACAAATGGTCTCCCGAAAACCTCTCACCGGTAATTGCCACAAAAAAGAGGAGAAATGCATCATCCCTCTCTCTCAAAGGACATGCTGGGCAATCCAATACCTGCACTTCATCCGGGAGCGAATTGGAGAAAATGCAAGTGTAAATACCATGTCACTCTCCACTTTCCCCTCGTCCTTAAGGCATGCACCGCTCAAGGCAACAGCTTCTCTATCTAATTACTATAGTCAGTGACAGTGTTGTAGCCCCGTAATTTGATTTATATTGAGTTATACAAGGAATGGATTAGCGGCTTATAAAAAATGCATGGCGTGGGCCCTCGCAGATGCTGCATTTGTCAAAGCCCTTTATATTCCTGTAACATCTGCCCTTTGCGTGCTGCTCTGAGAAGACAAGGAAGAAAACTTCCTCTTCTCTTTAGCCTGTTCACACTTGCAGAGGCACTGATCTGGGATACATAGTGATGTATTAGTGCTGTTATAAAACCCTCTTATAGCTGGATAGTCGCCCATTTTAAACATAATTTTTGTATTTGAAGATTTTCGAGTGCAGTGGTCCCTAAAACCATGCTCAGGGACCAATAGAATGTCCATATTTTTGTTCCAACCCAACCAGCAATGCATGCAAATAGAGCACTACATGGGTCATCTGTAGAATGCTAAGGATTTGGTTTAGGACCATACGTGGGTCTTGGATGCTGTCATGCAAAGGACATTTTCTTTATTATAAGAACCCATACAAACACATATTTATAATATATATTATAGACAATTTATTTATACCATGTTTAATTTATAAATCTAATTACATCAATAATACATCGATTAATATATTCCCCATAGATTAGTCTAATTTAAATATATTGAAAATGTTGAAAATTGAAAATATTTTATATATTTTAATTACACACACACATACACACACACACACATATATATATATATATATATATATATATAAAATATATAAAAAATAATATCTGTAATATCTGGGTATATTTATGGGACAATATGTTTATTTAAAAATATGCCAATGTATCAGTGTATTCACATAAGAATATATTGCATAAGATCAACAATATACTGTAATATATTTCACTTCTATACTAGTATCTAGATCCTGTTTTGTTCCATTAAAAGCCATGCATGACCTTCAGTTAAGTGCAATCAATTAATCTTGACTTTTAACATTTCTGAGGGATGGCATGAACCTTTCCATTAGCAATCGTTGCTTCCTACCTAAAAACAAAGGACCAAAGACCTGCTTCTGTTAATGCATTCACATACACAGGACCCACTGTGCTTTGGCTCAGGGCTATCTTACAGTTCCCCTTCAGCATGGCTGCTTTAATAAGTGGTTTATGATACAGGAGGTGCCACACTTGAAGGATCCATGGCCCCAGTTGATCACTGCCATTGCACAGACAGCTGTGGATTTTCTCAGCTTAGTTTCAGACTGTGTTCCTGGCACAATCCTTCGAGCATACCACCTGAATATAGATCACTTCATTCCACCCTGATGACAGTATCAGCAGGGAATGGCTCTTCTCTCTCTTTCTGTGGGGCCTGAGCATTTCAGAAATCACGTATCCATAACATATCCTAATATTGTTGTGATTTTATAGCTTACCTACCACAGATAACATGTAGTTTCTTACAGGTTGTCTCTAAGTGGTTGGGGTTAGGATGATTCCAAGGGCCCAGCACTGTCAGGGGGCCCTCATAGAACACTATCTAAAAGCTTACTATATGATATTGGGGCACAATATTATATTCTTTCTAGCGGTGTCCGTCATTATAAAAAAATTCAAGAAAGTCATTCAGTGTAAATTAATTGTAACATTAATAAATTTTGATCCATTTCTATAGGTTCATCTATTATGGAATTTTGACAGAAAGTAAATTGCATCTTGTACTAGTGAATAATTTTAAAATAATAGACAAATGCAAGCAACTTCTTGCTACAATTGCAATAAAGTGAATAGTTGAACCCAGCACTCCTGTTGCAAAACTTTGATTGTTGTTAGAGTAGAGAATGCCATTAGCATCCAGCCGAGGTTTGGCTCCAGAGAAAATGAGTTCTAGCTTGATTCGTGCAACTGCTGGGCTCTTAACGGTAACATTTCCATCCTCGAGCAATCTCATTTTAAACGTCCTATTAAACAGGTTTCATTCCATTCAGGTTTAGGTGGTGTTTTATTGCTGTTACTCACTGATGAACTCTCAAGTGCATTAGCACACAGTAAAAGAACCAGTGCTGAATTAACTTCTAGCACTCAGCAATGTCCAGTAAGCATAAAACCAGCTTTTCTATGTGCTTCAGAGCTGAGGGTATTACTGTGCAGACAAGGCCACTCAGAGACCTTTAGATGGGCAGGTGCTCAAATGAAGGCGAGGGGGCAGATGGGGTAGAGGAAGGTGATCGAAAATATTTTGTTCAATTGGACAATGAAAGCAAGCAGCATTTTTGCAGATTGGTGGGGGACACTAGCCTTGGCCAAAAAGGCACTATGGCCAAAAGGGCAAGTGATTGAGCACCTAATGCCAATAGCCCCCACCCCTTGCACATGTGTATTTGTGCTCACATAAAAGTATATGATTTTTTTTTCACTGCAGATCATGTTACACATGCTGAAATGAATACAAAGATGTTCTTGTTTCCAGGTTCAGGTAATAGCAATAATTAAAAGGAGCAAACACACAATTAACAACATTTAAATATAAAGAGGTATATAATATAATATAATATAATATAATATAATATAATATAATATAATATATAAGTATATATACTAGGTCTGTCCTGAAAAAGTCCAGCCACTGTTAATATAATGAGAATGGCTTGCACAGCACTGATGTAACCTGGCTGCCAAGGTGAGTGGACTGGAATGTGCATGTGTGAACAATGACAGGTTTACTGTACTAGTCAGCGAGGGGCGCTAGTTGCAAGTGAGTGAGCAATGGTGTCAATTATAAAGTGAGCAGAATATGAGGATAGGAAGGAAAAAGAATAATTACAAAGAATAATTGTGAAGTTTGACATCACACGATACTGACATGTGAAACACTAGATTTTGACATTATTTACTAAGTGGCGCTACTCCACAAATTAATTGCATTGAGCTATGCTCATGTGCCTTCCAGAGGCCAACGTTTCTTACAAATGTCATTATTTTAGGTGAAATAGTTGCCCAAAAAGTGCTTTGTGCCTACTCTACCACCTTGGGTGCTAACAAAAAGGGACACACCCACAACTCTCTTTTCCATATCAGCTATGTTAGGCTATATTCACACTACATTGGTGAAGTATAGATGTATGATATCAAGCAAAGTCTGTGAAAAAAAAAAAAACACAACTTTGATGCTGAAAAGCCTTGATGCTGCATAGGCTTCTGCCTGAAGGGATGTTAACAATCTGTTAGTAGAGTGGGTAGAGTCCTTCATGTTGCAGGAAGCATCTGCATCTGCTGTTGGAAATGTCTCTGATGGTGGGAAGGTTGCTGCCAATGATGCTCATTGCAATCTTTACCACCTGCTGTCTGCCTGCAGCAGTTACTGTTCCACACGGTGATGTAGGAAGTGAGAATGTTCTTCACCACACACCTGTAGAAGGAGGTGCCAATGCAAGTGAGGTTCTTTGGACCTGTGAAACCAAAAGCTACCAGTGAAAGTGAAAGTAACTATTTGTCATTGTGAACACACAACGAAATGCAACCTCTGCATTTAACCCATCACATGTGCACACGTGGAGCAGGGGCAGCTATCAACAGCACCCGGAGAGCAGTGTACCTTGCCCAAGGGTACCTCAGTAGTGCCCGGGCCGGGACTCGAACCTGAGATCTTCAGGTCTCAAAGGCCTCAAAGGCAGTGTCCTAACCACTAGGCCCCCACTGCCCACCACTGCCCACAAGTGGATAGATAACAGTCATTTCTTTTTTCATAACTCATTGTTATTTCTCTGTTAGCCAGAGTCAGCTGGAGAAGACCAGGTTCTCCTTAATAGGGCTTGGATCCTAAAGGAGTTTTGCTTTTTTGAGTGTTTATTCCTGTCACAGTTTTACCTTTGTTCTCAGAACGTTCTCCTTTCTCCTTGAAACTGAATTTTTGCAAAGCTGTTGTGTGGGCTCCAAGTCAAGCAACTGTGGTGGCGCTTTCATTTGGAGATCATGAGTTTGATCCCCTTTGTCTTGCAGCCATCCGTAGCCAGGTGTTCATGAAAAGCCAGTTGTCTTCACTCTCTCTTGGTGGGTGGGGTGGTTCTCCCCAGTCACTCTAAGCTCAATGCTAGCCAGTGTGAGCAGTGGACTCTCCAGGTGTTCATATCATTGTTGGAGTCCTAACTAGTGTGTGGTAAATTGGTGAGAAAATTGATAGATGAGCAAATTGGGCAGAAAATTGTGAAAAATAATCATTTTAAAAAGCAGTTATGCAACAACTTGTAATATCAGCTATACAGATCATATTGAGCAGAAACTGATTTCATTAAATAAATGACCATGTTTTAACAAATGAAGCAGATTGAGAGCAGGTTAAAAAACAGTGGAGTATTACTTTTAAAAAAAGATATCTCCTGAGTGCTCTTGAGGGAACCAAAGGTGTTCTTCTATGGCTGTACCCCTCTGGCATCTTTATTTGGTGCTGGAGCGTTGGTGTAGCTGTTACGGGTCAGTATGAAATAATAGTCAATAATGGAGCTAAAGCTTTTTTCTACAGTGGAAATGTGATATATAATCAAAAATACGTTCAGAGTTGTAGGGGAAAGAGAGTTGACAGGTTGCATGGTAAGAAAATCATAAGATGACTGCAGAGAGGTACAGACAGAGAGAGAGAGGGTGTAAGAGGAAAGCCTTGTGTGTCCTATAACGAAGAAATAATTAGATAGAAGAGTGTGAGCTTTGGGTGGTATTAAAGGGTTTCGGTGGTCTTGGTTATGAGGAGAGGATGGAAGGGTCAGAGCAAACAAGGATAGGAGATATCTCTTTTTTCTCCCTCTCTATATTACTTTTGTCCCTGTCTTCTTTCTCTATTTCTCCTTCTCTCTCATCTCACCTTCGTGCCTTGGTTTGTTCTGTTCATGTACATTGGCAACACTTCATCATTTCTCTCTGTAGCTTCACATTGACATTTAGGGCATAGAGCTCCATGCATAATGTATATTCAGTTCTTGCATGCAGTAGCCGTTAGTTGGTTATTGTAACCATGATGTTAGGAACATGGTCTCTATTCTGTTCATCCAAATGCCACTCCAACTCTTCCTTCATCACCACTGGCAAAAAACACTGGACAGTGATTGTGGAATAGAAACAGTCAAATTAAAGAGCCTCCACTGTGACAAGAATCCACGAGTTGTATGAACAACAATGATGAGTACAGTTATGGGGTTGGAAATATGCATTATATATAATGGATAGTTGGAACATTCACTGTATTCACTGATTTTCACATTCATGTTTATGTTTATGCATTCACGCAATGCAAAAGTGTTATTAAATTACTGAAAGTAATTCATTTGTTGATTGGTTAATGATGGTCAAAAATATTTTTTTTCTAGATCACCAGAAGTAGCAGAGACTTTTTAATGAGCATGCAATTTTCGAAATGTTCAGGCAAAACCACATTTGTATGTTTTATGTAAAAGAGATCATTTAAAAATGTTTTGTAGCAAAGAAAGAAAATCTTCTACATGTTTGCCATGTGAATGTAATTCAGTGAATAATTACAAGGTTAATAAACATATTGTAGATTAAATTTAATACATAATTACACCATTACATTTAGTGGTGGTTCGGGTCCTGACCGTGTGATTGGAGGGTCATGGTATCAAGTCCCAGCCTAGGTAACACTGAGGTACCACTGCTTCCCAGGCACTGTTGATGGTTGCCTGTTGCTCGACATGTGAATGGGTAAAATACAGAGGTCACATTGTTGTGTGGTGCCCTTGGTGTGATTGACACTTTCACTTAATAAACCTGCCTTGTGATGGGACAATTCAGCACAGTCTGGTGATTTCCCTGCTCAAACCCACATGCTTCACCCATCAGTTAACAGATAAGTTGAACCAGGTGGTTTAGGCAGGGAAATCTCCCCTCTTTGCTGGACACTGGCACCCCTGAACTGTACTGAAGAACCCTGACAAAAGCAGGAAGACATGTTGGACATGGCATTAGCATGTGTAAGATCTTTTAAATAAAACATGGGGACATGGGCTATTTATTAGTCAGAGCCAATGTGCACCCTGTCATGTGTTTCACCAGATAACACTCTAAGACCTAGCATAAACCTTATTTGTCGCGCTCCAAGTATCTTCTCTGACTGATGCCCACACATTATCACAAGACAGCTCAATGTGCTTGGAGGAGGGCGCTAACCCCTGTGCCAAACAGATGCCCTAAACTGGCTAGAACTGCTCTGTGTCAGCTATGCCATCCATTCCTATCCAACAAGAAAATGGCCGCTAATGCTCTTGTAGACTTTTGGCCAAAGACGGCAATGGCCTCAATGGTGCTTCAGCTTGTGGGGCTGCTGAATAATTCAGTTTTTAACAGCCCCTGAATATCTGGGAAGTCTTTACTCCAACTGAACTCCAACACAGAAGGATCTGCTACTGTAAAATGTCTACTGTAAAAAAAGGCTTAATGCTGAGGTTTCTTCTGTTTAATCAACCCTATTTTTTCGTAGCATGATTGTTTGATGCTATCTTTTACGTAGAGATAGAAAACAGAAACACACTGATCCATTTTAATGATTAAAGTGGACATGTATGTGCTCTGGGGGCAGATTGTAATTCCCAAAGGAACATCAGGTAAGATTTTGTTAACCATGTTACATTTTTGCACTATAGTTGTTTGCCATTGTGCTTCTGCAAACGTAAGCTGTTTGTAGTGTCCATGCCTGCCTGGCCTTGATTTCCAGATGATTGCATCATTTGGTCTTGCAGCAGAACCAACCTCGCATGAGCCCACCTCTTTTTTTAGGAGGGGGGCAGGCATCAGTATCAGCTCAGCAAGCCTTCTGTTCTACAGAACAGAAAAAAAACTTTGGTTGACTAGTGGAGATTAGAGCTCAGAGCTGTCACTCAAACATTGTCCTGCTTGATAAGACTCAAGTGGCAGTCTGTTTGATTCCACATCTTTGAACATGAACAAATTCATTATTTGAAGGCTGTTTAGTCTCAAAAACAAAACCTTTAATATTTTTTATATTTTTTTTAATAAAACCACACAGGCTAGCCACAATTATTGACACCTCTGCATTTTGTTCTTTGTGCAGCCATCCTTCTTTCACAGCAAACATAAACAGCAGATCATAGACCCTGGTGGTGTAGAACAGATGAAAGAAATGTCTTGTTTTTTCTAGCATGCCATCCGAATGGTTTGTTGGCACGGAATGTAGTTCTGAAGACTTTTGGAGACTCCCAAAATGCTCCTCTCCAACCGTGATTCTTGGAGATTTTTGTTGGCCTGTCTAACCATCCTCCTTACTGTGTGTGGAGGTAAAATAAACACGCATTCTCTTACGAGTTCACTACGCTCGCTCCATTTGTTTTAATTAATGCTTTAGTCAAATTTCTCTGGTGTTTTCTTGCATCTCTTTCATGTTGATAAGGCAATTTGTCCTTAGTGTCACCTCATGTTTATGCTCCAGTGAAAGCGTTAGGTTTGACCGTTTAAGAGCTCCCTGCAATATATTTTAAAATTGATATTAAATATAAACATTACATTTTGTTCAGGTTTCCTCCCATAACCCATAGGCATGTACGCCAGCTGGACTGGAGGTGCTAAACTGCTTCTGTGTATAACTGTCTGTAAGAGAATGTCTTTGTCTGTGTATCTGCCTTGTGATGGGCTGAAAACCTGTCCAAGTTGCTTCTCTGTCTTATGCCTGGTGAATGCTGGGCAGTGGTAGCCTAGTGGTTAGGATGCTGCCTTTGAGGCCTAAAGGTCACAGGTTCGAGGTTCACACTACTGAGGTACCCTTGAACAAGGTACCGTCCCACTACACTGCTCCCCGGGCGCTGTTGGTAGCTGCCCGCTACTCCACGTGTGCACGTGTGATGGGTTAAATGC
>JBBPDA010123618.1:0-25509 GCA_037974385.1 Arnoldichthys spilopterus | reverse complement strand
TAACCACTAGGCCACCACTGCCCAATGCTAACCAGCTAGCTAAAATATTTCTTTCCTGGTAGTGTATTGTGATTTGTACTGGAATGGCTGAGTGAAGCTTAATGTTAACTAGCATCATAGCTATGCAATTATAAACCAATCAGCCATAACATTAGGACCGACAGGTGAAGTGAAGAACTGGCTTAGTGACCTAGCATGTTTCCTGCCTGTTAGCGTATTGTGATTTGTACCGGCTGGGTGAAGCTAAGCTTAAACTAGCATCATAACTGTAGAACTATACACTGATCAGCTATAACATAAGGACCACTGACAGGTGAAGTAACACTAGTTAGGTGAATTAACAGTAGCACTGTAGTTAGTTACTTCACTACAGTGGCAGTTGCTAGCTGGGCCGCTGCTCCAAGTGTTTGCACATGCGGGTGGGTTAAATACCAATGTCACAAGAGCCAGAGGATCCTCTCTGATCCCAGCCATCCCAGCCACAGCCCCTTCACACCCCTGCCGTCTGGCAGGAGGTACAGAAGCATCCAGGCCCACACCAGCAGATTCAGGGACAGTTTCTACCCACAAGCCTTCAGGCTCCTGAACTGCTGAACACTTAACACTTTAATAAGAATCTGAACACTTTAATACTTCAACACTTAAGTGCAAAATTTCACTGGCCACTTTAAATATTACTGTTTTTTTGTTCTCTTATCTTTTATATAAGATATCTTTTATATAAGATAATTGCTTCTTTTTTGTATTATAATAGTTTTTAATTCTCCTTGTATTTTTTAAACCTTTCTTACTATTTTATTTTACTTTCTTTATTTAATAATATTTGTGTGCAGTCTTTACTGTGCAATCTTTGAGGAGGCTCTGAGTCCAAGAATTTAATTGCTGGTAATGATGTTTCATTGTTACCTGTATATGACAATAAACTTGAACTTGAACTTGAACATTTGGTTGTGGTTTACTTTGCGCGACGGGGTGCGTTCACAAAGACAAATGGTCACTTTCGCGTGCTTTTAAAAGGTAAAGAGAAATCGACCAATTTATTGACGACACTAATGCTAATAATTGTTTTTGCACATCCCCCAACTAATAGCCCAGAGCTTAAATCAAGAACCTTGTGCTCCAGTAGCCAGGTCCTCCTTCTGTACACCAGTGAGAGCCAGATCAACAGAACAGCCTCACATTCTCCTACAGTGTCGGCCGTGGCCCTGCCGGGGCTGTACCAACACGGGTTCTGGCGGCCGCAGACGTCAAGATCACCACGCCTTTGTGCCTAATTTCATATTTCATATGGCACCTGCCTCTGCCTGAAAGCAGTGATTTGCGCCAGAGAGCAGCCCTGTAACTAGAGCTCGTTTGGCTGCAGAAAAGATGGAACATGAAAGCTCTTAAACGAGTATTAAAGGGTCCACAACAGTGTTTAGCGCAACTCCGCTTTCCCACTTAAGACACTTAATGATACGCCTGCATGTGAGCGCGAGAAGCCTGGCACCCTGTACACCTCCGCCACGACATGGCGCTGTCCTGTAGCCCCCATCTTCGCCTCTACCACGACACATGTCGAGTGTGTCGCCCTCATGCTGCTGAACCAGCTTCGACTTTGGTGCACTGTGTGTTCAGATGGGCTAGCCTTCCCTCCCCACATGCATCAGTGAGCATCGGGTGCCCATGACCCAACAGTTGTCCTCCTTGGGTAACTTCTGATAGGTACTACATACTGCACACCTGGAACACTCCACAAGACCAGCCTTGTACTTCTGCTCGCTGGCCACTTTATTGGAAACGCCCACCTTGTGCTTCCCCTCGCCGGCCACTTTATCGGAAATGCCCACCTTGCGCTTTCGCTCACAGGCCACTTCATTGGAAATTCCCACCATGAGCTTCAGCACGCTGGCCACTTTATCCGAAATGCCTGCCTTGCGCTTCTACTCACTGGCCACTTTCTGGCTCCTGCTTCCAGCACATCATCTTCAAGAACTGACTGTTCACACTCTTGACTTTTATCACATCCTGTGTTTGTGTGTTAATCTGAGGCACAGCTTTGTCTCTATTCTCTTTTCATGGCTTTAAAAAGTGGTGATGAATTAAACATGGTCTTCCCTTCAGTGCACTTACAAACAGCAGCAGGTCTGTCAAATTGCACTGAGAGCAGGGTCTGGACTCTCTCTCTCTTTGTCTCTCTTTCTCTCTCTCTCTCCCTCTCTCTCTCTCTCTCTCTTTGTCTCTCTTTCTGTGAGTGATGCAATTACACCCACCATTTAACTGAAAATGTGCTCACACACAATCTTTGTTCACACTTAGCAAAAAAACGCAGTTTAACAATGCAGATTCCCTGGCCACATTATCAGAAACACCCACCTTGCACTTCCCCTCACTGGCCACTTTATCAGAAACACCCACCTTGTGCTTCCCCTTACTGGCCGCTTTATCAGAAACACCTTGCGCATCTGCTCACTGTCCACTTTATCAGAAACACCCACTTTGTGCTTCCCCTCACTGGCCACTTTATTGGAAACACCCACCATGTGCTTTCCCTCACTGGCCACTGTATTGAATGTCTGGGGCCGTCGGGCTAATCGCTGAGGATGCCCAGGACTAATTGTATGGCGGCATGTTGGAGATGCCAGGGAGGGGTTTCCAGTAAAGTGGCCTGGTTTTTGTAGAGCAGGTGTGGAGCTGAAGGCCAGGCTCAGGTCCCACCTGCTCGTCACAGTAAGTGTGGCATTTAGCGGCTCAGCCTCCAGACACGCACAGCTGATTAATCAGTGGTAGTAGCAGATGTTGGTCCTGCTGTCTTTGTTGTCCAGCGAGAGGCGCATGTTGCCTCTACGGGCTGGGCTGTGTTGAAGTAGCACCTTGTTGCTTTGGATGATACTTTGAAGCATCCCCTGAAGATCGCGGCGGGGTGTTCGCCGGCTCTTTGTGGTCTGCTCCGGCGTGTTTTGTATACGCTGTATGACTGTTTGTGTCTGCATGTGAACAAAAGGGAGTTAATTGTTATTTGGGGAAGGGCCGATCCCTTTATGAAAGGTTCCTTGAGCCCTAGACATGGGTGGACCTACAATCAGAGATCAATCAACTCTGTCAGCCTCCAAAACTCTTCCCATGGCTCGTCACTCAGTGAGTCAGGTTTGAGAGCATTTTACAGTCAGATTAATATATCCTGGGTTATTTCTACTGTCCATTTTATAGCCTGGGATTAATATATCCTGGGTTATTTCTACTGTCCATTTTATAGTGTGGGATTAATATATCCTGGGTTATATCTACTGTCCATTTTATAGCATGGTATTAATATATACTGGGTTATTTCAACTGTGTGTTTTATAGCAAGGGATAAATATCTCCTGGGTTATCTCTACTGTTTATTTTTTAATATGGGATTAATATTTCCTGGGTTATCTCTACTGTCCATTTTATAGCATGGGGTTATTTCTACTTTTCAATTCATATGGTGATTTCTGTGAATTTCTACAGTTTTTTTTGTAGCATGGGATTAATATATCATTGGTTATCTCTACATGAACAGTAGTAATAAATCAGGATACATTAATCCCGTGCTATAAAATGGGGAGTAGAAATTAATGTGATTTGTAAAAAATGTTCTTGATTGATCTCTTCTCCCTCATTAACACTGCGCCTCGTTATCCCAGGTGAATCGGTCATAGTCCCATAGACCCCACCTCCCCAGACCACATAGTACTAAAGTTTGTCAAAGACCTGGCAGACTAATGCAGGGCAGGGCAGTGGTCTAAGAAAATGTTTGCACACAATACAGCTCAGAGGGAGGGAACTGATTGTGGTACAATGGGTTACAATAGCCCAAAGGACCTTTGGAACCGCTCTCCTCAATACACATGCACTTACACCTGGCTGTTCACCATGAATCATTCTGCTCCAGGTGCGGCATAAACACAGCAGTTATTTGTGGACCTTTCCACAAACAGGAAGTGTTTCATACAATCGTTATTCCCAAACTGCCAGAGGAACAAGGGAACTTTATGTTCCTGAGGATTTCTGTGAAATTTAAAAATGTCTTATTTTATATTTCTACTTAATTTTAATATTCTTATTTCATCATTTTTATTGTTTCAAGTTGACAAGTCAAGATGATTTTATTCGTGGTATATGAGTAAATATAGTAAAGTTGGCTCGCCCATTGGTCAGGTCTCCAGGAACTGGACTAAAGACCTTACAAGTTAGATTTACAAACAACATAATTAGCAATCAACTAATCACATCCTGTTTTTCAGTGGGTAGTGAGAGAAACTACACTTTATGCCTTCTGAAAGTTCTAGATGTGCTTCCCCTCGCTGGCCACTTTATCGGAAATGCCCACCTTTTTTCTGAAAGTTCTAGATCAGGGGTGTCAAACTCCGGTCCTGGAGGGCTTGTGTCCAGCACGGTTTGGTGATTTCCCTGCTCAAACACACCTGATACAACCTACCTGCTAAGTGTCAGGTTTAGTGAGTGTGTTTGAGGAGGGAAAGTACTAAGTAGCGGACACTGGCCCTCCAGGACCAGAGTTTGACACCCCTGTTCTAGATAAATAAAGTGTAGTGTAGGTAGGTTTCAGTCAGCACCACAGTACCCTCTTAGAATCCTACTGTGGTTAAATGAATAATCAATGTCCAGAATGAAATTCTAATAAAATTAGTCAAGAATTAAGATCTAATTAAATTAAAGTCAAGCATAAAGTTCTAATAAAATTAATGTCTAACATGAAGTTCTAATAAAAATAACATCCAGAATAAAATTCTAATAAAATTACTGTCCATGATAAAGTTCTAATAAAACTAATGTTCAGGATAAATTTCTTATTAATGTTTAGAATGTTCTAAAAAAATTATTGTCAAGATTGAAATTCTACTAAAATTAACATTCTGAATGAAATTCTAATATAATTAACGTCCAGAATAAAAAGTTCTAATAAAAGTAATGTTCAGGATAAATTTCTTATTAATGTTCAGAATGTTCTAAAAAAATATTGTCAAGATTGAAATTTCTGTTTAATTTCTGTTGAAATTCTACTAAAATTAACATTCTGAATACAATTCTAATATAATTAAAGTCCAGAATAAAAAGTTCTAATAAAACTAATGTTCAGAATTAACTTCTAAAAAAATTTATGTCTAACATGAAGTTCTAATAAAATTAACATCCAGAATGAAGTTTTAAGTGGTCAAAAGCGGATAACAAAACTCGACTGTAAATAGATCATTACAGAATTTACAGTATATAATAATTCAAGTGCTGAATGAAAAATCTAAAACTACTGTTAAGTCTCTAGTATTATTATTATTGTACTAAACAATAAAAATCACTAACATAGCATGATTTCATTGATTCCAGATTTTCTGAGCACTGGTGTGTGTCTGGATAAGCAGAAACCCTGTGAACTTTGTTTCCCTAAAATTCCTGAAAGGGTTGTGCACATTTATACTTTGTGTACAGAGTAAAAATAATCTTTTAATCTGTGTGAACAGGCTTGAGTGTGTTCAACAATGTCAAAGAATGGAGATTTGTGAACGTTGAGTTCCTTTTACCATTAGAGGAAAAACATCCAGTGAGTGCCAAAAAAGCCAATGGATTAATAGGAGAGTTTAATGAAAATTAAGAATGAGGTGTTTTATAGTAGTGCAATATACAGATGCACCATGGGAGGGACGTTAATCCTCATATTTATACCTTTTCCCACCTCCGGTCACCACACGTGTTTCTTGTTGTTGGTATCTGGGCCACTGCAGCTCTAAAATCCTCTCAGCTAATATCAATGTTTTAACTCATTCACATCCATTCAGTTACAGTACAATTACAAGTAGGAGTATTATTACAAGTAGGTGTATGAGTATAAGTTGTAGTATAAGTACACATAGGAGTATGAGTACAAGTGGGAGTAAAAGTTTAAGCGAAAGTACGTATAAAGTAGAAATTTGACTACAAGTAGTAGTGTGAGTACAAAAAAGGGTACAAGTACAAGTAGGAGTATGAGCAAAAGGGTGAGTGAGAGAACAAGTGCAAGTAAGAGTGTAAGCACAAGTTGGAGTAGAAGTACAAGTAGCAGTATGTCAAAATAAGAGTACGAGTACAACTCGAAATACAAGTATGGGTACAAGTGGAAGTATGAGAACAAATAGGGCTACAAGTAAAAGTGTGAGTAAAAGTGAGAGTACCAGTACAAGTGATCCATGTTCAAGTAATAGTATGAGTACAAGTTTGAGTATGAGTATGTGGTAAAAGTGAGTGTATGAAAATAAATGGAAGTACAAGTAGGAGTGTGAATAAAAATAAGAGTACAAGTAGGAATACAAGTACAAGTAGGAGCAGGAGTACATTTAGGAGTACTAGTAGAAGTAGATGTATGAATACAAGTTGGAGTACAAGTAGGACTATGTCAAGGTAGCAGCAAAAGTAGGACTATAAGGACAAGTAGTCATAGAAATTCATGTAGGAATATGAGTAAAAGTAGATGCATGATGCAGTAGATGGAAGATGCAGTAATGGGTGCACAAGTACAAGTTGTACAGAAGTACAAATGAACAGCAGGCCTCATACAGACAGTGAGAGAAAATGAAAAACATCCAAAAAATTTTGTTTCGACTTTCGGCACAAATTTCACCAATTATGATGTAAAACATGGAATAATCTGTATCACCCCCTCCCCAACCAGTCCCCCACCATGACCCCACCCCAACCCCCACTGCCCCACCCCCAAAAGCTAAAATCATTCAAGACTGTGACAATAAGAACCAACGGATTAGTGAGGAGATCCGTCCAAATAGCCTCTTTCTTTTTCTGGAATAAGAGGTTATTGGTTTGGGGGGGCAGAGAGGAAGGGGGGCAACAAGTGGACTGGTAATCCCAAACTTCTCTGCACTGTGACATTCTTAAACAAAATTCCTGAAAAGATCAGACTGTTCACACGTCTTCTGTGGCAGATCCACTCGGCCTCTGGTTTCATTACCAGCTGGATTTGGCTGCCTAATCCTCGCAAGTGGAGATGATTCACGTTGGAACGTCCCACTGGTCTTGAGGTGTATGTTCTCCACCAGCCCCAGTCCACATCTCTGCTGCTCCGTCAGATACTCCCCTCCATCATGGAACACACGCTGATCAGTCGCAACATTAAAAGTACTGGCGGTGGCTCCTGACGGGGAGATGGCCTAGACCAGCGGTCCCTAACAGGCGGACCGCGGTCCGGGTTCGGACCCAGAAGCTGTCCCATATGGACCTGGAACTCGCAACCAAAACAGAACGTTATAATTAACACCTGACATGGCGCATCTATTTTAACCGGCACAGCTTTTATAGTCTTTTCGGTAGCAGTTTAGCAACTGAGGAAACCCAAAGACCAATTCCCTGCCAAAGCCATCATACGTAATACCTTTCAGCTAATCAAGTACGTTCTTTCCAGGCGGTAAATATAGCGGCTCTACAGGGCAGACAGATGAGAGAGTTAGAGGCAAAGGGGTGAAGAGACGGTAGAAAGAAATGGTAACGATAACATTATATGAGCAAACAACGGGAGGGATATAGACAATTGAATGAGAAAAAGGGAGAGATATAGACGTGAGAGAAAGACTGAGTTGCAGTAAGTTAAGGAGAAGATGGAGAAAGAGAGACAAATAAGGAACAAATGGCACTGTCCAAAAAAAGAAAAGTCGACTGAACCGCTTTGAATTTTAGTTGAATACCCCTGGCCTAGACCATCTCCAGAACGGCAAGTCTTGTGGAGTGTTCCAGGTGTGCAGTAGTTAGTACCTACCAACAGTGATCCAGAGGACAACTGGTGGGTCATGGGCACCTGAGGCTCACTGCTGCATGTGGGGAGCAAAGGCTAGTGCGTCTGGTCTGATCACACAGAAGAGCTACTGTGGTTTAAAGTGATGCTGACTCTGATAGAAAGGGGTCAGAACACAGTGCAGCACAGTCAGAGCTGTTTCAGCAGGAGGGACACACTCAGTATTAGGCAGGTGGTACTAATGTTATGGCTGATCGGGGTATTCATTTATATTGCATAGCACGTTACATACAAAAAAAAGCAACAATTATTTAGATATAAGACGAACTAAAATAAAATAAAAATAATTAAATTTAATTTAAATAATTATAAAATAAAAACATTAATAAGCTAGAAATTTTTTTTTGGTAAACGATACAGACATTAAAAATACCAAAGAGATTTTTACAGGAAAGATAATTTAACGAAAGGATAAAATAAATAAAGATCAGCAGTGGGGGGTTAAAACTGTAAGAACTGAGCTCTGATTGGTCGGCCTGCTGCTCCCTTTAAAAATCGCTGGTTAGTTTCCCAGTCCAGACTGGAGGTGACTGTTAACAAGTGTTTGCATTTTAAACAACACTTTTAAACTCATGACTCAAAAGTAACAACACAATTGTAAACTGTTGGGGCCTCCCCGAAAGGTCTCATTGTTGCTGTGTGACCAGGATGTTTCCTGCATCACTGTTTAACAACAGAACCTCCTAAAGTGGCTTTTGTAAACACCTACATATCCAGAACCTCACTGCAGCCTTGCTGGGATTTGGAATAAGATAACATTGACAGTACATAAGGCCAGCAGGCCACAGTGAATGAGTAAGCAGTGCCCTCGTTGCCCCCCCCGGCACTCCTGGCGCATTGCACCCGTACATGGATTACTGTCGGGTTTAGGCATAGCTCCTTTTATCCATGTGTAAGTGTGTCCTCTAGGCAGGCATGTGCTGTATGTTCAGGTGCTGCAGGAGGATAGGTTCCTATGTGTCCTCCTCAAATTTGCGTTTTTCTTTTGTTTTTGGCGTTAATTTCTTGTTTTATTACATCTTGCAACCCACTGATCACTTACGACAGACAAACTCTTTTGGACATCTGACAAAACTTTACCAACAAACTTATCTTTAAATGGAGGTGTCTTACCTTGGCTACCTGTGCAAAAACGCCAAGGAGGAAAAGGGGGAAAAGAGCCTGGTCAGACTGAGGAATAGCCAACAGCACACCCCGGCGTTCTTCTGGCAAATGTCCAATCCTTGGAAAACAAGCTGGACGATCTAAGAGCCAGAGTGACTTTCCATCAGGACATTAAAAGCTGCAATGTAGAGTCTTTGTAGAGTCATGGCTTGACCCCTCTGTCCCTGACTCGGCCATTGTACCTGAGGGCTTGAACACCTTATGATCAAATGCAGACATTTTTTATCTGCCTAGACAGTTTACAGCAGTTTTCTGTACCGCTGTTTACAAACCCCCCAACCCCGACATCACAAAGGTGCTGGACGAGCTGTACAATTTCATCGATTGACAGGAAAAGCTACACCCGGAGGCTGGTTTCATAGTGGTTGGTGACTTCAACAAAGCCAACCTGAAGAAGGTTTTACCGAAATATCATCAGCACGTAAACTTTCCAAAATGCAGTCAGAACTACGGGCTTATCCCAACCAGAAGCCTTGGTTTAATGGCCAAGTCCGCGAGGCGCTCAGAGCGCGGACATCTGCCTTTAAATCCGGTGATCCATGTGAGTACAAAAGTCCCGATACGTACTTAGAACAGTCGTAAAAACAGCCAATGGACGATACAGGGAAAAGGTGGAATTCTACTACAGCGGCTCTAACAGCAGGCACATGTTGAGTGGACTGAGGTCCATCACAGACTACAGCATGGAGGAGGTGACTGCTTTGCTGCCTGAGGAGCTGAACTCCTTCTACACTCGCTTTGAGAGCTACAGCCAACCTGAATTTCTGACTGATCAGAACAACTGCACTCTTCAGATTTCAAAGGCAGACGTGTGTAAATACTTCAAAAAAGTAAACACACACAATGCTCCTGGATCAGACAACCTTTCCCTGCTCATGTCTGTAGTCAGGACCACCATCATCCCTGTACCAAAGAAACCAAGTGTGTGCTGTCTGAATGACTATCGCCCAATAGCACTCATCTTCATAGTCATGAAGTGCTTTCTACAGGCCAAACAGGTCCACAGACAATGTCGTAGCACTAGCCCTACACACTGCCCTCTCCCACCTAGACCAGAAAAACATGTGCAGATGTTGTTCTTTGACTATAGCTCTGCCTTCAACTACATAATCCCTTCCAGGCTGGTCACGAAGCTCTGGAATCTGAACATCAGTGCATCTCTTTGCAACTGGGTCCTGGACTTTCTGACTAGCAGATCACAGGTGGTGAGGATTGGCAACATCATCTCCTCCAAACTGACACTCAACACCCCCAATGTGTTCCCCAATGATGTGTGCTCAGTCCCCGCTTATACTCACTGTTTACACATGACTGCACAGCTACACAAAGCTCCTGCACCATCATCAAATATACAGACGACACAACCATCATCGGCTGCATCTCTGACGGTGATGAGTCTGCCTACAGAGCAGAGGTGAGTGCCCTGACATCATGGTGTCAGGACAACAACCTGCTGCTCAATGTAAGCAAGACTAAAGAGCTAATTGTGGACTTCAGGAGGCTGCGAGGTGGTGAGCATGCCCCCATTCACATTGGGGGAACGCAGGTGGAGAGAGTCAGCTGCTTCAAGTTCCTGGGAATCAGTATCAGCAAGGATCTCAGCTGGTCACACCACATAAGTGTGATCACAAAAGCAGCAAAAGGTTTGGCATGGACTCCAATATACTCACCAGCTTCTACCGATGTACTATCGAGAGTATTCTGTCTGGTGGTATCACAACCTGGTATGGAAGCTGTAATGCTCTGGACCGCAAAGTTCTACAGAGGGTGGTCAGATCAGCACAGAGCATCATCAGGACTGAACTGCCAGCCATGCAGGACCTGTACAGTCCTGCATGGCTGGCAGTACTAACCCTAGCCACAGCCTCTTCAGTTGCCTGCCATCTGGCAGGAGGTACAGGAGCATCCAGGCCCGCACCAGCAGATTCAGGGACAGTTTCTACCCACAAACTATCAGGCTACTAAACTGCTGAACACTTTAACACTTTGACACAACAAACACAAATAAAATTAACTGGCCACTTTAAATATTACTGTTTTTCTTGTATGTAAGAGTTCTCTTATCTTTTATATAATAGTTTTTAATTGTTGTATTTTTTAAACTTTTCTTACTATTTTATTCTACTTTGATTATTTAATTAATATTTATGTGGAATATTTGAAGAGGCTCTGAGTCCAAGAATTTTATTGCTGGTAATGATATTTCATTGTTACCTGTATATGACAATAAACTTGAACTTGAACTTAAACTTAGTAGGATGATCTCTTTTTTAGTCATGGTTCAAATCAGCATTTCCCCTAATACTGTTATGGAGGTTCCCCTTTGGAGTCTTGGTTCCTCTTAGTTTTATACCTCATACTGTTAGGAATGTTCTTCTTTTGAGTCTTGGTTCCTCTCAGTGTTTCCCTCATAATAGAGGTTCTTGTTTTGAGTCTTGGTTCTTTTCAGTGATTCTTCCTCTTGGTCTCACTGAGAATTTCAATTTGAGTCTTGGTTCTTGTCAGTTTTGTCCTGCATGCTGTTAGAAAGGTTCTTCTTTTGAGTCTTGGTTCTTCTCAGTGATTCTTCCTCATGCTCTTTGGGAGGTTTAGTTTTGAGCCCTGGTTTCTCTCAGTTCTGTCCCTTATACTCTTTGGGAAGTTTTCCTTTTCTGTCTTTCAGGTATCAGATAGTGAAAGGAAAGTCAGATTTGTGCAGTGAGGCCTTTATCCTGATGAAGTGACTACACACAAGCTTGACTTTCACAGAGAACCTTCAGTTTACAGCCGAGTCCTTCAGGGAGAACCTCTTCTCCAGAAGTTCAGCCTGCCCCACTGGGCGTCTGTTCAGCGTAGTGCCCTCCTCGAGCACAAAGACATCAGGACGTGTTGGAATGTGGTTTGTGAGCACACTCCTGTTTTTAGCATGCTAGCCTTTTTGCTAACGCTAAGAGTTTTTTTTCTGTTGTTTTTGTAGCACTTAAATGTGAGCTCACTCTTGGAATCTGGGCCTAAAAGTTTTTTTTTTCTCCCTTCTCCATCCCTGAGCCATGCAAGCATCCTTCTCAGCCCTCAAGTATGTGTCACAAAGGCTGAAGGTGAAGAAGAACGCAAACATGTCATCGTCCTCAGCCATTTAGCTAATCCATGGCCTTGCGGAGCTAATCTCTAATTGAGGAGCATCCCGTGTTTGAAGTGAAGGAATGAGGAGGAGAAGGGCTTGCGACGATTGCGGGCGTATACATTCAAGGAGGCCGCTCCGTACGGGGGAGCTTCAGAGGAGATCAGCGAAGAGGGTCGTGTCAAAAATCCCAGGTAAACTGGTTCAGATTGCAGCTATGAACTTATAGCGCTTCCCGAGCACCTTCAAAGACACAACGGGCTAAAAATCTTGAATCCTGGTTTCGGGGACATAATCTAGCACCCGAGGAATTTCCCACAGCAGAACCACATGCTCTGGTTGGGTGCGGCAGAACAGATGCATTATTGTAAAACGAGGCAAGTTCCGTAGAACCGGAGTAGGCCGGCAAATCCTGGCAAGGGCTTGGACGCAAGACCGTGCTTGAGCACGAAAGCGCTAAATTAATTCGCGCTATTTCCTTTTGTGGGACTCAACAAAGACAGTCGCAGCGTCGGGCCTGCCTCACCAAGGCCGATGACAGATGAGTTTCTCGGCAGTGTTTGCCCAGGTGTCGGCCCCCCGTGACTGGCCAGACGAGGCGGCTCTACCTCTTCAAGCTGCCGCCCCCCTAACATACACACAGATGCACGCACACACACACATTGGCAGCAAGCAAGAGGTAACCCCCACCCCCCCCACCCCCGGCCGGTTTCGGAAGCAGGCAGCCATTATCGGGCATTCCTCCTGAGGGTTCCACGGGCGCTTGCACAAGCTTCGCAAACAGAAGCGGCGAGATTAGGTGGCGCTGAATGGATGCAAGATATGCATGTGCATGGGATCACAGAGCTGCTGTGCAAACGTGGCCCTGCAGCTAGACTTGCATCCTGTTTACGTACGGTGCGCATGCTATTACTAGCCCTGCGCTGCTTTTGCGCCAAGGCCCCATTCATCATCGTGTGCCCCTGTACGATGGATTTAGGCTTTGTAGCCCCGGAATAAGGTGCATAATTGCTGAGATGTTCTCTAAAAAAAAACTAATGGAGAGGGGGAGGGAAAAAATGAAGCATGACCCCAGGCACTTGGCAAGGCAAGGCCCTCACTGTGCATTGCGTTTTTTTTTTAAAGGCGAAGATCACACCGTGTTTGTTTAAAAATCTGTGTTAAGGAGAAATTAGTTTGGTAATTAAAAGCAGGCTTTGGCTCAGGCTGTACGGGAGGGGAGGGGAGGCGGCATAAAAAGCTCAGAGGGCCGTCAGTCAACGCGCCTTGTTTTGTCTGCCGTTGGTGCATGTAGAGGTGAACCAGGCGGCGGCAGGTAGATGCTCCAGTCTCCTCCCACAGACCCTGTTTTGCAGCAGCCGCAAGATCATCTAGTCATTTCCTGATGATGGCACTTGCCGGGGGAATGGGATATATTTGGCAGCAAGTAAACAGTCAGTTCTTGAAGTCCATGTGCTGGAAGCAGGAGAGTAATGATCTGAGACACTTTGACAAGGGCTTTGTGATGTTCTAGATTATCTAATGTGGGATATATTAGGCAACAAGTGAACAGTCAGTTCTTGAAGTCGATGTGATGGAAGCATGAGCATAAGGACCCGATTCACTTCGACAGGGTCTTTATTGTGATGTTCTAGATGTTCTAGGGTGGGATATATTAGGCAGCAAGTGAACAGTCATTTCATGAAGTCGATGTGCTGAAAGCCTGAGCATAAGGACCTGACCCACTTCAACAGGGTCTTTATTGTGATGTTCAAAGGTGGGATATATTAGGCAGCCTGGAACAGTCAGTTCTTGAAGTCAATGTGCTGGAAGCAGGAGGGTAATGATCTGAGACACTTTGACAAGGGGCCTTATTGCGATGTTCTAGATGTACTAGATGTTCTAGGATGGGATATATTATACAGCAAGTGAACAGTCAGTTCTTCAGGAGTGTAAGGATCAGAGAGAGTAGAGGGGTGAATCAGAGTAACATGGTCTTGCTGAGTGTTCCAGGTGTGCAGTAGTTCATACCTACCAACAGTGATCCAAGAAAGTACGACTGGCACTCATTGGCACCCTAGGCTCACTGATTCATGTGAGGAGTAAAGTTTAGTCTGTCTGGTCTGATCCCACAAAAGAGCTTCTGTGGTTTAAAAAGTGATGCTGACTCTGATAGAAAGGGGTCAGAACACACAGTGCAGCACAGTCAAAGCTGTTTCAGCAGCAGGAGGGATACACTCAGTATCAGGCAGGTGGTCTTAATGTTATGGCTGACCACCTAAGCAACCACCTGAGATACCATAGCAATACCCTAGGAACCACCACCATGGCAACATCTAGCAGGTTCTCAGAAACAACCTACAACAAAACAACTGCATAGCAATGCCCATCTTAGGAACCAGGTGGACTACAATAGTGACTGCATTGCATAACCATAGCGACTACCTGGAACACCCCACAGCAACACGCAGTAAACACTTTAAATGCCATTACAATCACTTAGCAACACCCTATCCAAAATACCATGGCAGCCACCCTGCAACCACCCAAAGACTGTTTAGCAACAACCTGGCAACCAGCTGGAATACCATGTGAAAGTGACTTTTTGTCATTGTGACACGCTCAAGCACCACAGCGAAATGTGACCTCTGCATTTAACCCATCACACGTGCACACGTGGAGCTGCGGGCAGCTACCAACAGCGCCCGGGGAGCAGTGTAGTGGGTTGGTACCTTGCTCAAGGGTACCTCAGTAGTTCCCAGGCCGGGACTCGAACCTGCAACCTTCAGGTCCCAAAGGCAGCTTCCTAACCACTAGGCCACCACTGCCCACAACAGAAACTGCACAGCGGTACCATAGCAACTAATTGGAATACCATACCATAACACCCCGCAAACATAGCATGCCTATCAACACCTAAACAATGGCTATGTATGTTACACCATGTTCTACATCTACCACCCTATATGTGTTTCACCATGTTCTATATGAATGTGTTCCACCATGATCTATATAGACTGTCCTGTATGTTCCACCATGTTCTATATAGATTGTCCTGTATGTGTTCCGCCATGTTCAACATCTACTATCCTGCATGTGTTTTACTATGTTCTGTAAACACCATCTTGTGTGGGTTCCACCATTTTCTATAGAAACTGTCCTGTCTTTTACCATATTTAACATCCTGTACCTTTTCTGCCATGTTCTCTGGGGGTTCCTTGTCAACAATCCTTTATAATTTCCACCATGTTCCATATACAATGTCCTATGTGTTCCACCGTTTTCAACATCTAATATCATGCATGTTTTCCACTATGTCTAGTATACACAATCCTGTAAGTGTTCCACTATGTTCTGTAAACACCATCTTGTGTGGGTTCCACCATGCTCTATATAAACTGTCCTATCTGTTTCACCATGTTCACCATCTACCACCCTGTACCTGTTCCACTATGTTCTGTGGGGGTTCCTCTGAATAGGTTCCACTATGTTCTGTTCTGCTCTCTCTCTTTCTCTCTTTCTCTCTCTCTGTCTCCCTCTCCCCTTTCTGTCTCTTCATCTGTCTCTCTGTCTCCCCCCTATCTTTTTCTCTCTCTCTCTCTTTCTTTTTCTTTCTCCCTCCCTATCTCTCTCTTCCATCTTTCTCTCTCTCTCTCTCTCTCTCTCTCTCTCTCTCTCCCCTCTCTCCCTCTCTCTTTCCGTCCCTCTCTCTCTCTCTCTCTCTCTCTCTCTCTCTCTGTCTCCCCCTCTCTCTTTCTGTCTCTTCATCTGTCTCTGTCTCCCCCCCTATCTTTCTCTCTCTCTCTCTCTCTCTCTCTCTCTCTTTGTCTTTCTCCCTCCCTCTCTCTCTTCCATCTTTCTCTCTCTCTCTCTCTCTCTCTCTCTCTCTCTCTCTCTCTCTCTCTCCCCTCTCTCTTGCTGTCTCTCTCAGTCTCTTCATCTCTCTCTCTCTCTTTTTTTTCCTCTCTCTCTCTTTCTCTGTCTTTTGGTCTCTCTCTCTCTCTCTCTCTCTCTATCTCTCTTTTACTCTCTGTCTCTTTCTCTGTCTCTCTTTCTCTCTCTCTCTCTCTGCCCCTCTCTCCCTCTTTTTCTTTTCCTCTCTCTCTCTCTCTCTCTTGATCTTTTTGACCCCCCTCTCCTTCCTTCTCTTTCCTTCTCTCTCTTTCTGTTTCTCTCCTTCCCTCTCTCTTACACCCTGTCTCTCTGTCTCTTTCTCTCTCTCTCCCCCTCCCTCCCTCTCTCTCTCTCTTCCATCTTTCTTTTTCTGTCTCTCTCCCTCTCTCTCTCTTTTTCTCTCTCTTCTCTCTCTCTCACTCTCTCTGTCTCTCTCTCTGTCTCTCTTTTTCTCTCTCTTCTCTCTCTCTCACTCTCTCTGTCTCTCTCTCTGTCTCTCCCTTTTTCTCTCTCTCTTTGTCTTTCTCTCTCTCTCTCTCCTTCTCTCTCCCCCTCTCACTCTCTCTCTCTCTGTGAAAGAGCCGCTCAGATGATTCATCGCCTGCGCTCTGTCAAAAGCTTTTTTCCACAACATGACGTGAACAATGCTGCTGTGATTGCGCTGCAGAGGAGGCAGTGATTGAGAGATAGGAGCCGTGTTCTGCTCTGCTGGAGCAGCTTAGACCTGATGCACCTTCCTGAAGTGCTCCTTATCACTCGCTGACACCCCAGGTTTTTATGCTTGGCCACTTCTCCGTGTCCTGGGCTCAGAGCAGGCCAGCTCAGCCCCAGGCCCCAGACTGCACCTGCTCGGCTCTCTGAAGGTCCGGTTAAATGTGAACACCTGAGATGGACATCCGTAGAGCCTGTGCTTCCACTCAATGGCCACTTTATTAGAAACACCCACCTTGTGCTTCCACTTGCTGGCCACTTTATTAGAAACACCCACCTTGTGCTTCCCCTCACTGGCCACTTTATTAGAAATACCCACCTTGTGCTTCCACTCGCTGGCCACTTTATTAGAAACACCAACCTTGTGCTTTCTCTCACTGGCCACTATTAGAAACACCTACCTTGTGTTTCCACCAAGTGGCCACTATATTGGAAACACGTCATGCTTCAACTAAGTGGTCACTTTATCAAAAACCCCCTTGGCCAAGGCCGGGGGTGGTCCGCCTGATGAGGGTCTAGCAAAAGCTGCGCATCAGCCAGGTAAAAAGTCTTCAAGTCTCACGTTTCCCCTCGTCCCACACACGTGAGAGTTCACGGCTGACGGCGGCCATCGGCAGCAGCTCCCATGGCCCATAAAGCCCATAAAGCGCGTCCTCCCACCTCCCTCATCCCAAGATTACAGCCGCGGAGGAGCTTCACCTCCACAATCACCGTGCTCAGCACATAATGAGCCGTGATTACTGATATCTCCATCTGCCGCGTCTCATCATCCTCGCTTATATTAATTACACACGCGGGCGCGATCACGCTCTTGCTTCTTCACACGCCCCGACGCACTCACTGCTCATTTTGGGTTTTGTGCACATGCCCAAGTCGTCATTTTCGCATTAGTAACTCTTTTTTTCTAACAGAATGGCGGTAAATTTTATTTACCCTTTCCCCCTCGAGGTCCTGCCTTCACTTCTGTGTGTGTGTGTATGTGTGTTCCTCCAAAGGATCTTCCATAATTGGTGCCGTCAAAAGAAAAAGTAGGTCAAGATCCACTGAGCATCTCACGTGGTCAGCTAGGCCCTGCAGAGAGCTAGGAAATGTTTAGGACAGGCCTGCAGAACCTCCTCGCCTACTTCTCGATGCTTCACACTTGAACCTCCACATACTGGATCTCCCATCCCACGCTCCATCCATCCTGTACGTTTCACCAAGTTCTTTAAGGGTTCCTCAACCACACAGACTTTTACCATGATCTGTATTGACTATCCTTTATGAGTTTCATCATGTTCCTTAAAGGTTCCTCATCTAACATTCTGAAATTCACCATGATCTACTGTACATCTACCATCCTCTATGACCTTCACAATGTTCTTTAAGGGTTCCTCACCTACTGCCCTGAGTTTCTACATCTAGCATTCTGGACACATTCTCTCATGCCCTGTATGGGTTCCTCATCTATCATCCTGAATGAGTTTCACCAAGATCAATTGAACCACCTTGTATGAGTTTTGCCATGTTCTACAGCTACCATTCTGTTCCTTATACATTCCTCATATACCATTCCTAATGAGCTCCACCAAGATCAATTGGACCACCCTGTATGAGTTCCACCATGTTTTGTATCTACCATCCTGTTCCATATGTGTTCCTCATATATCATCCTGAACAACTACCATCATGATCTGTACTGTCCACCATGTTCTATATGGCTCTCTCATCTACTATCCTGAAGGAGTTTCACCATGTTCTACATCTACCATCCTGTATGAGTTCCACCATGTTCTACATCTACCATCCTGTTTAAGTTTCACCATGTTCTAAATCTACCACCCTGTATTAGGTTCCCCATGTTCTGTATCTGCCATCACGTATCTCTTCCACCATGTTCTGTATCTTTGTTTCATACGTGTTATGTTTGTTATCAGTCCCAGTCTAAATAGGTTTCATCATGTATATCTACAGTAATGCATGTGTTCCACCATGTTCTGTGTCTCTGTGCAATGTTTCTTCTAAACTCGTCATTTTTGTATCTAAACTCTGGTGGAACTGATTCCAGAGTTCATGATCTACTCTGTTCTGACAAACCTCTGGAAGGAACAGGAGGTCTTTGCCTGTATTTAAACATACACTGGTGCAAGACATTGTGCAAGAACCATCTCCTGCAGGTTGAAAATGTAAAATCAGGTCATTATTCAGCTGATGACTGTATCCAGGCCATAAGGCACTAAGTAGTTTTTCCTTTTCAGTCTTGATTTCTTTATGTGTTCTCTGAGGGAATTTTGCCTTTTGAGTTTTGGTTCCTCTCATTGTGCACCCTCATGCTCTTTGGAATGTTCTTCTTATGAGTCTTGGTTTCTCTCTTGGTTCATAGGCAGGCTCTCCTTTTGAATTATGGTTCCTCTCTGTGACCCTTCCTCATGGTTTTAGGAAGGCTCACATTTTGATTCTTGGTTCCTGTCAGTGGTGTTTCCTCATGTGCTTGGGAAGTTTATCCTCTCGAAAATTGGTTCCTCTCAGTGGTTTTTTCTCATGTTCCTATGAAGGCTCATACTTTGCACTCTCAGTGGTCCTTCCTTATTAACCACATAGGCAGGTTCTCCTTCTGAGTGTTGGTTCCTCTCAGTGTCTCCTTTTGATTCTTGGTTCAGCCAGTGGTTCTCCTAGTAATAAAACCATAAGGTGATCATGTGGTTGTGGGATTGAGGATCCCTATCCAGTTCTGGGTAACAAGTTATGTGTGATATTTCTGTTCATTTGTCTCATGTCATACATCGACATCTCTCGGTAGAACCTGTCTGGTCTAATGAGAATGTCAAAGAAGCAGGAGTAGTGCCTTTTTCCTCTCTGTAGTTGAGGTGTGAGAAGTGCCAAACTGCCTCGGGGAGCAGAAGGAGTGTCTGCTTTAAAGAGTGAACCCTGAACCAGAGAAGTCTACAACACACACACACACATACACACACATATCCAGTGTGCTCCAGATCCACAGGTGCCTCGGTCAGCGAGAGCCTGGAGTCTGCACTGTGTTCCCAGTGTAAATCATCATTCAGCATTCTCAACTTTATTTGTTCGCTCGCCGCGCCGCTGCCAAGACAGTGAGTGTATCTTCAGGACGCAAATACTTTCGTCCCCGTCCAAACACACACAGATGAGCTGAGGCCTGTGGCTATGACTCACCGCTATACACACATCAACCTGTCCAACACTTCAAATCAAACGGTTCCATCAAACTCACGGTGCATCCTTCACCAAAAATGCCGCAAAGACAAGAGTCTTAAAGCAGTAGTTCACCCATGCACTGCAGTTTTAGCACTGGAGCTAACAGGCTAACACAGCTAGTCATTTGCCATACACTTTTCTGAACCACCACCTTCTGTGTCTTCCATATGCGTCCTTCATCTACCGTCCTGAATGAGTTTCCACCATAATCTGTATCGACCACCCTGTATGAGTTTCCCAATGATCTATATCTACCAACCTGTGCCTGCTCCACCATGAGGAACATCAACCATCCATGATGAGTTTCCAGCATGATCTGTATTGTCCAACCTGCATGTTACACCATGTTCTTTAAGGGTTCCTTATCTACCGCCCTGAATGACTTTCCACCATGATCTGTATTCCCCAACCTGCACACGTTCCACAATGTTCTTTAAGGGTTTCTCATTTACCATCCTGAATGAGTTTTCACCATATTCGACCACAATGTATGAGTTTACATCTACGTCTACCAACCTGTACCTGCTCCATCATGATGTACATCTACCGTCCATGATAAACTCCACCATGATCTGTATAATGCAAACTGCACACGTTCCATCCTGTTCTTTACCATCCTAGGACCACCCTACCCACAAAGAGACAGAAAGAGAGAGGAAAGTAATACTGAGTGAAGGGGGAGAGGGAGTAACACCCTACTCACAAAGAAACAGAGAGAGAGAGGAAAGTTATACTGAGTGATGGGGGAGAGGGAGGACCACCCTACCCACCCAGAGAGAGAGAGAGAGAGAGAGAGAGAGGACAGTTATGCTGAGTGATGGCCCACGATTGGACACTGTTTGGCCTCAGTGGCGCTCCAGCAAAACTTCTTTTGATTTAAGCGCAGTCGTCCTTTCTTTTTTTACTGCCGGGAAACAGGATCAAAGGTAAACAGAGAGAGAGAGGGAGAGAGCGAGAGGAAAATAGAGAGAGGGTGATGCACTTTCCTGCAACCGGATTAATGAAACGCTTGGCCCTCGTCCCCGCCCATCAATTTCTATAATGTAATTGGTGCGGACGGCGGCGGGGGAGTGAGGGAGTCTGTGCAGGAAAGGGGGGGCAGCAAAACCCGACGGACAAATATCGTACTATCGCTCTGTAATAGATCGTATTGCCAATCTCGTCGGCGCATAGAGGAGAGAGGGAAGTAGAGAGAGAGGCAGAGAGGGAGGGAGAGAGGAAGAGAAGAAACAGTCAGTGCAGCGCTGGCACGCTGTGTCCCCCGGGAGGAACGAGCTCGTTTGAGCCTCCATAATCATTTGGCATGACTGGATAATGAGAGCGCGAGCGAGACACTGTGACTCTGCACTTCTCCCCACTTTCCCGTCCGTGGGTTTTACTGTGCTTACAGAGTCCAGGTGCAGCAATTAGCTCCGCCATGTTGCATGAAGAATGACGTCATGCCCATGACCCACCAGCCGTCCTTCCTTGGGTCACCCTTGGTAGGTATTAGCTACTGCACACCTTGAACACTCCACAAGACCTGCTGTTCTGGAAATGCTCTGATTCAGTTGTCTAGAACATCACTTGTCAAAGTGGCTCAGATCCTTACACTCCATTGACTTCTGAACTAACTAACTGAACTAACTGTTCACCTGCTGCCTAACATATCCCACCCCATGACAGGTACCATTCTAATGATATAACTAGAGAGTCAATGTAAGTCAATTGTCAGTTGGGGAGGGGAAAAATGTAAAACATTAATATTTTACTATTATTTAAACCACATCTAAAGATCTAAACCACATATACAAGTCTACCCCACTTTAACGAAGAGCTAGATGCGGTTTTGTTCATGTTTTTAGGTTACAATAAGTCAAACTTTGTTTTAAATCACACCCACAAGTATGCTCCACTTTCATGAAGAGCAGGATGCTGTTTGAGAAGTTTCGGGGATGAAAAGAGTGTTAGTCTTGTAGCTCAGGTTCTAAAGAAATAAGCAAATTTTTGACTCCAATCATGTCTCAGCTGATCAACCACATCTGGGATCGGTGGAGCACTGTGGACGTCTGACTTTTATTTTTATTGAACTGGTTCTTTATGATGGTGCTGGGGGATTCCCTCCGGAAAGGGAGCGTCGAGTGCACCGGTCAAGGGACTGAAGCAGAACACGTGAATCTGTCTACATCAAACCATGTCGAAATCACAGGCCTGCGTGATCCTTTCTCCTGCTTCATTACACAGTTCCATGGACCTTCATTTACGGCACGATCCATGGCAACTGTTTCCTTCAAAAGAACCTGGAGCACTTACGACACCATCGACCTAGCAAGCAATTAATCGTCTGACTTGCGCTTAGCGATGCAAAGCGCTTCCTGCGTTTAAAGCGTCATAAAAAAAATTAAGACGTGATCATCTGTGTAGGACTTCACAGCTACAGCCTACTGCACTTAGAAAGCCACAAGAAAGTCAGCCAGGCTGTACTCGGCAGGCCTCCTGTAATTCCAGCTGGTACCTGTGCATTAGATCTGCTTGGAAATCACTTCAAACAGATTAAAGTGCAGGAGGTGTCTCAGACAGCCCTGGAGTTTTCCATTGTGGACTCAAGGCCACGAGAAATTTTAACCAAGCAGAGGTCCTTCTAGACATGTTACTCTTTCTGATGCACCTTCGACCAGATCATCCATCACAGGGCCTCCTGATCACCTGTCCTAGACTAGTTCAACTACCACAGGCCATCTCCATCTGCTTCATGTATGTTGCTCCAACCTATCACTATCCTCTGTCAACCAGAGGAGAATAGATTCTTCTTCTGGGTCGTGGTTCTTTCCAAGGTCTCTTCCTTCAGCTTTAGGAAGCTTTTCCTCCATGAGAGATGCTTAACGCCTTGGCTTGCTCATTATGGGCTCACACCTGGATTTTGTAGAGCAGCATCCGTTTAAAAAGCCCTATATAAATAAAATTGAATTGAATTGAATTAAACAAGCAGAGGTCCTTCTAGGCATGTTATTCATTCTAATGTACCTTTGGCCAAATCATCCATCACTGGGGCATCACTAGCTCCACCTTTCCCTATTGTCGATGCACAGGGACAGGATGGTCCACCACCCAAGTAGCACCTACAGAGACTCGATCCCATGGTCAGAAACGGACCAGTGATCAATATAGCCTGTAACTGTAAGACTGTGTGCTCAAATCAAGGCAAAATAAATGAGTGGAGAGCTTTTTAGACAGCTTTCCAATTAAGCAATCAACATCCTCCCCATGCTCCAAGGCCCATGTGACCTCGTAAATGACCGACTGGTAAAGATCTAAGGCTCTGTTCACACTGCAGTTTCTTAAATACATTTTTTTAGATGAATTATGAATAATCTGTACATTCAGACTGGATGCTCACACATTCACCATGGTTGCCATAATAACAATGCATACGTAAACAGGCACATGCATAAGGGGGTCTTTAGGCACTCCATTGCCCATTTGACTTACTGTTATATACATGAGAACTGCACCCAGGAACATATTGGCTCACTAAGTCTGGACTTCACATCTGTCCATGTTTATACCCTGTTTTTTAAAGCTTAGAGCTGTTACTTACACACAGAACACTTCACACACAAATTGGGCTGCAATCACTATACACTTACCAATTACTGTAAACTTTCATCTGGACCTATCACTGAACACTTTCATCTGGACCAATCACTGAACACTTTTGTTTGGACCAGTCACCGTACAGTTTCATCTGGACCCATCACCATAGCGTTCAATGCAGACATTGGTCTGGACCACTCACTGCATACTTTTGTCTGGACCAATGATTATTCACTTTTGTCTGGACCAATCACCATACAGTTTTATCTGGACCAATCACTGTAAACTTTTGTCTGGACCAATCACCGTACATTTTTGTCTGGACCAATTACTGTACACTTTCCTCACTCCTGGTTCTTCTAGTGCGAGGGAATATCGTCCATGCACTCGGAACAAAAAAAAAAAGTTCCTGTTGTTCTAATAGCTATAATCATTCTCAGTGCGGTGCGAACACACAAAAAGGGGGAATTTCCTCTGACGGTTCTAAAAACTATGAAAAGTAACAAGGCTGTGTTTCCCTTCCCCCGGGAATGTTTTGTGTGGCCCAGGGACCATGACAGGTAGAACGTGGCTAGACCACGATGCAACATGTAACATGATGTGTCCGTTTGGGTTCACCCTTCGCTCGCGAAAGAAAAACCATGAAAAGTTCCATCCTCCTTTGACCGTCCCTTGTGTCAGGAACGCGGGAGCTTAGCCGCCCCAGCGGCCCATCCATCCTCAGGTCTTTCTCCGTCTGCTCTGAAGCACGACGGCCCCGTAACTTCCCGAGCGCCTGCGCTGTGTTGACCCAGGATGACCCAGCATCGGCCACCGAGCAGCACGGACGTGTTACTCCAGCACTCGGTCACTGATGGCGGCTGTTAGCGGCTAAATGGGCGCGTACAATGCCAGGGTGTCAACAGCGACTGTTCGGAAAATTGGTAAACTTGAAAAAGGAGGATGTTTGCAGAGCACTGTGTGTGTGTGTGTGTGTGGGTATGTGTGTGTGTGCGTGTGCATTCTGGACCGGGATTAGCGCTAGCTGCGTGTGAAGAGGGTTAGCGTCGGGGAATGCAGCGCAATGGAGTGCGGTATTTCGGAAAATGCCAACACCTGCGTCACTCCTGCACTCTTCTCCATCCCCGACACTGCAGGCCAAACTGCAAGTCGTGTTCTTCACCCAGCCTCAACTCAGACACCAGGGCTAGAGGCCTGGAGTCACCTTGTTTGGGAGGTGGACATTCAGTTTTTAAGTTTGGAGACAAAAGAAGTTGACAGAAGGAGAGATAAAGACAAAAGATTTAGTTGATGTTTCAAATTGGGTTTTTTTTATTAGTGGGTTGAAAACCAATTTTTTTTACCTAAATCTGCATTGTGAAGTCAAAAAAATTAGTTGATATTTGGAAATATTTTATCACGCATGTGAAAACCAAAAAAAAAAAAATTTTGTTTGTGATGATTGGAGGACGCTTGGATCCAATAGCAAGCTCAACTACACCTTTTATTTGCATTATGCAAACAGGTAAGTTCATCAGGCAGAAAGGCAGAGTCAAAAACAGTTAGAGGTCGATAAGGAGCAAACAGGAACACAAAGGCTAAGGCTAATGCTAAGATCTATGAGAAAAAGCTAGGGTCGATACACAACTAAGGCTATGGGTGCTAAGGCTAAGGGATATACACAATTACCACAAGGTTCAACTATGAAATACAAGGCTTAGAATACGGCTGGTGGAACCGACAGTAGGCTTCGCACCCTCCTAGTGTTGGGTGCCTGATTTTAATGTAATGTCCCTGATTTTTTTTGACATATGGAGGTAAAATGTTTTATTTTCATTGTGAGGGGGGACTAAAGGAACATTTTGTTGTTGGGAGATGAAAATATTTTGTTGAAATGAAGTAGGGAGGGGTAGAGCTGAAAAACTAACTCTGTAACTTGAGGGTTCACCTTACTCATACACTCTCTCAGTCTATCCTCTCTCTCCCCATTTTCTTTCTTTCTTTTTCTCTTTCCCTCTTTCCTCTCTCTCTCATTCTCTCTCTTGCTCCCTCTTTCTCTTTCCTCTCTCTCTCTCTCTCTCTCTCTCTCTCTCTCTCTCTCTCT
>JBBPDA010123595.1:6274-25517 GCA_037974385.1 Arnoldichthys spilopterus | reverse complement strand
CCCGCAGTCAGCTGGGATTGGCTCCAGCTTCCCCGTGACCTGGAAACGGAAGAAGCGGTTGGAAAATGGATGGATGGTTCAGAATATACTGCGCTCCTGGAGCCAATTCATGATTTGGTCATGCACAACCAAGTGTCTTGTCATTCCCTGGATTTGTTTGTCAATTTTAGCATCAGCCCTCACGACAGCCCGTGAATCTCATCATCTCTGCAGACATTTTCCTTTCTTCTCCAACTCTGGGTGTTTGTTTTCTTATAAAAATGTCATTAACACCAACTTGCACACTATGAATTATCCGAAAAATGACCTTCTCTATTTACACAACAGACCTTGTACTGAGGAGCTGGCTGGGTAATGTCCATTTAATGTCTGGTCTGATCGATTCAGATGTTTGTGTTCACACATACACCTCCTCAGGGTAGTGACTGTAAAAATCTCTCAGTGCATGTGTGAAAGGGCCTTTAGTGTGTCTCAGATCGAGCGCGTGTTACCTGTGGAGCTATATTAGCCTTCAGCTAGCCAGACCAGGCAAAGGTAGAGAGAGGGAGAACATGTTAAACATACACTTATCAGCCATAACATTAAAACCACCTGCCTAATATTGAGTAGGTCCTTCATGCTGCTGGAACAGCTCTGACTGTGGTGCACTGTGTGTTCTGACACCTTTCAGAATCAGCGTTCACTGTAGCTCCTCTGTGGAATCAAACCAGATGGGTGAGCCTTCACTACACAAATGCATCAATGAGCCTTGGGTGCCCATGACCGACCGTGTCGATGATTGACCACTTGTCCTTCCTTGGATCAATCTGGTAGGTGCTAACTACTGCAAACCTGGAACACTCCACAAGACCTGCTGTTTTGGAGATGCTCTGACTCCTGAGGCCCTTGTCAAAGGCCCTTACTCTTCCCTATTTTTCCTGCTTCCAGCACATTAACTTCAAGAACCGACTGTTCACTTGCTGCCTAATATATCCCATAAGGTATCTGTTTATTCATGCCACCCTGATGTTATACCAAGGTATTTCACATATTTGTAATAAACTGGGGTTGGACGGGGATGTGGTTTCGGTTTCTTGAGTGGATCCAACAGTGTTTAAATGACAACGAAACAACAAAAATCTGAATCTCCGAAGAGCCAGACATCAAATCTCCTCCGTGCGATGGTCTCCAGTTCCACCCACTGGGCTAGAACCCCCCTGAAGGAGAAAACGGACTACTGACTGTTGCATTGGCTAACAGACACCCATGCTGGCCAGCATCACCATGTGTGATGTGGGAGAGGGAGGGCCATCCTGCCCATCCAGTGAGACTGAAGCCAAAGGGATTTCTAGGACTTTTGGCCACTTGTGGCTGTGGCACCACCAAAATAAAAGGTCAGTTTGAGACACAGCCCTTCTTTACATGCAGTGTTTTCTTGTAGGGTCCAGCATCCCTCACAATCCATTAACTGTCCAGTTTCGATCACTCTCTCTTGTTCCCTAGATAATATAATAGCTAGGGGTCAATTTGGGACATAGCCCGAGTTATTAATCACATAACCCTGTAATGTGTGAAAGAGCACAATGCAAATGGCCTTATGCGGACCTTTTGACCCCTTTCACGCACACACACACACAATCACACACACATACACGCACACACACATCCACACGCACACACACACACACACACACACACACACACACACACGCACGCACACACACCTCTGAGTGATGTAAAGGTGATTAGTGACCGCGCGGTGTGTGGATTTGCTCCTCCCGCGCTCGGTGAGCTCGCGCTGCGTAACGGCGGCTATAAAAACGGTGCGCGCGGCGCACGGCGCACTTTCACACACTCGCGACGACCCGGCGACAAGCACACGCGCGCGCAGAGACCGATTCGAAACAGGCTTTGCTAAGAGATGTCCGCCGTGAGCGCGCTCCCGTTCTTCCTGAAGCCCCTGCACGCGCTCCCGGGTCCTCCGGTGTCCCCGGGCCGCCAGCGCAGACACACACTCCCGGCCAGCGAGTTCCGCTCGCTCAACACCGAGGACGCCACGAGCGTGTTCGAGATAGAGAGAGAGGGTGAGTGAGCCCCAGAACACACACACACACACACACACACACACACTACTGTCCCATTCACACTACTGACCACCCCACACACACACATACACACACCTGTACACTCCACTCACACTACTGACATCCCCACACACACCTGTATGCTCCACTCACACTACTGACCACCCCACACACACCTGTACACCACACACACACATTATTGTCCCACTCACACTGCTGAACACCACACACTCAAGCAGACTACTGACCACCCCACACACACAGACCTGTACGCTCCACTCACACACACACCTGTACACCACACACACACTACTGTCCCACTTACACTGCTGACCACTCCACACATTCAAGCACACTACTGACCACCCCACACAAACACATACACCTGTACACTCCACTCACACTACTATACATCCCACTCACACACCTGTACACCACTCACACACAGACATATACTACTGTCCCACTCACACTGCTGAACACCACACACTCAAGCAAACTACTGACCACACACCTGTACGCTTCACTCACGCTACTGACCACCCCACACGCACACACATTGCTGTCCTACTCACACTGCTGAACACCACACACTCAAGCACACTACTGACCACCCCACACACACACACCTGTACGCTCCACTCATACTACTGATACCCTCCCACACACACACCTGTACGCTTCACTCACACTACTGACCACCCCACACGCACACACATTGCTGTCCTACTCACACTGCTGAACACCACACACTCAAGCACACTACTGACCACCCCACACACACACACCTGTACGCTCCACTCATACTACTGATACCCTCCCACACACACACCTGTTCGCTCCACTCACACTACTGTACATCCCACTCATACACCTGTACACCACACACACACACACATTGCTGTCCTACTCACACTACCGACCACCCCACACACACACACCTGTATGCTCCACTCACACTACTGATACCCTTCCACACACACACCTGTACGCTTCACTCACACTGTTGACCCCCACACACACCTGTACGCTCCACCCACACTGTACATCCCACTCACACACCTGTACACCACACACACACACATTACTCTCCCACTTACACTGCTGAACACCACACACTCAAGCACACTGCTGACCACCACACACACACACACCTGTATGCTTCACTCACACTACTGATCCCCTCCCACACACACACCTGTATGCTCCACTCCCACTGTTGACCCACACACACACCTGTACGCTTTACTCACACTACTGATCCCCTCCCACACACACACCTGTACGCTTCACTCACACTACTGATCCCCTCCCACACACATACCTGTACGCTTCACTCACACTACTGATCCCCTCCCACACACACACTTGTCTGCTCCACTCACACTGTACATCCCACTCACACTGCTGAACACCACACACTCAAGCACACTACTGACCACCCCACACACACATCTGTACGCTCCACTCACATTACTGATCCCCTCCCAAACACACACCTGTACACCACACACACACTGTACATCCCACTCATACACCTGTACACCACACACACACACACATTACTGTCCCACTCACACTGCTGAACACCACACACTCAAGCACACACTGAGCACCCCACACACACACCTGTACGCTCCACTCACATTACTGATCCCCTCCCACTCACACACCTGTACGCTCCACTCACACTTATGAACTCCCCCACACACACACACCTGTATGCACATTACTGAACCACCCCCCCACACACACACACACTGTATATTCCTCTCACAATACCCTACACCACACAAACACACACACACACACACACACACACACACACACACACACACACTACTGCACATCCCATTTACATCATGTTAACATTACTGTACATTACACATTACGTTAACCACGCTCACACTGTTAAACATATACTAAACATTATAATGGGTTAATGAACATTTATTATTGTTATTGCACTTTATGCTTTATTATGCTGTACTGATCAGATCATTGTTACTGTAGTTGTGAACGAATGAATATATGACTGGATCTAAGCTGGTGACCCTGGTTAGTATAAGAGTTCAAAAAATAAAAATAGATAAAAATCTAGGCCACTGGGGGGCAAAAAAAATCTGGGACCAGACATGGAGTGGTGGTGTGTGTTTGTGAAAAGTGCCTCTGCTTTGGTCTTGCTCCTTGCAGCTTTCATCTCCGTGTCTGGAGAATGCCCCCTGCACCTGGACGAGGTGCGCCACTTCCTTACCCTCTGCCCCGAGCTGTCCTTGGGCTGGTTTGTGGAAGGCAGGCTGGTGGCCTTCATCATTGGCTCTCTCTGGGACCAGGACCGCCTGACCACAGTGAGTAGCTGCCACACAATCGCCTTCAAACTTGTGACGTTTACTTTAGTCTGTTGTAGCAAGTGCAGTTCCCCTGGAACATGTTGGCTTAGGTGATCTGGGGAAAATACACCCATTTCGGCCATAACATTAACACCACTGACAAGTAAAGTCCCATTGACTATCTAGTTATCATGGGGGGGGTATATTACACAGCAAGTGAACAGTCAGTTGTTGAAGTTGATGTGCTGGAAACAGGAAAAACGGGCCTTGTTGTGACGTCTAGACGAGTCAGAGCGTCTCCAAACCAGCAGGTCTTGTGGAGTGTTCCAGATGTGCAGTAGTTAGACCTATCAAAAGTGATGCAAGGACGGAAAACTCAGAGTCCTGGCCACCCAAGTCTCATTGATGCATGTAGGGAGTGAAGGCTAGCCTGTCTAGTTGATCCCAAAGAGGAGCTCCTGCTTCAAAAAAGTAATGCTGACTCTGATAGAAAGGGGTCAGAACACTGTTTTAGCAGCTGAGGGACCTACTCAGTATTAGGCAGATGGTGTTAATGTTATGGCTGAACACAGAGATTTTTGCACTCTCTATGATGAAACAGTGTTTGAGTGTACTTCATCATTTACCACAATAATCATACAGCATCGTCGTTTCGCCCACCCCTACGATCAGACTGCTGAGGTCATTGGAAATATTCACTGTAAACAGGGACTAAATGAAACAGGGAATGTTGGCTCTTGGTCAAATCATGTCTTATGCTGAGGCTCTCAGCTCCACTCCTAAATACCACAAAACATTTGAAGCATTTTCCCGCATTTTAACCCAATAAAAATGAGGAGAATGAAACGACGAGCTGAGTTAGGCTGAAAACCTAACAAAGTGCAGTATAATGCAGCATTGCCCTTAGGACCTGAAGGTCGCAGGTTCGAGTCCCAGCCTGGGCACCACTGAGGAACCCTTGAGCAAGGTACCGTCCCGCTCCACTGCTCCCACGTGTGCACGTGTCATATTTCGTTGTGGTGCTTGAGTGTGTTCACAATGACAACTAGTCACTTTCCCTTAAAAAAATGCATTACATTAGCACAGCTGTGCATTTCTGGCAATAATTTGGCATATACTGCAGGGGATAAATGGTGGTACACGTCTGCATGATCAGCACTGATTTACTTCATTAAAACCTCCTTACAGTAACAGCTGTGTCCTCTTGCTCCTTTCAGGACGCCCTGACCCTCCACAAGCCTCACGGCACCACGGTCCACATCCACGTCCTGGCGGTCCACCGCACCTTCCGCCAGCAGGGCAAAGGCTCCATCCTGATGTGGCGGTACCTGCAGTATCTGCGCTGTCTGCCCTACGTGCGCCGGGCCATGCTGATGTGCGAGGACTTCCTCGTGCCCTTCTACCAGAAGTCGGGCTTCAAGGTGCAGGGCCCCTGTGAGATCACCGTGGGGCCGCTCACGTTCATCGAGATGCAGTGTCCTGTGCGTGGCCACGCGTTCATGCGCCGCAACAGCGGCTGCTAAGGCGTCAATCCGGCGCTCGTGCTCATTCCTTTGTGGTCAGGTCGCTTTTTTACTTTGTCACGCCTAAGGCCCAAAGTGGTTGGAACAGCAGCTGGGATAGGGGTGGTTTTTTTTTAAGGCACAGTTTTGGTGTAGCTATGTCGTGGCATGTCTGAGTGCTCGTCAGCTTTTGTAAGCGTTTTTAAATGGGAAAAAGCATTTAAAAAAAACAATGGATGAAAGAATAAATGGGGGAGGGGGGGGTCCCCATCTCTCGCTATCACAACTAACAGCTGCATTAGATCTTTCGATATTAGATGTTCTAGCTACGTAAGCATTAGATGTTCTAGATATTTGATCTGCTGTGAAACTTTAGATTTTTAGGTTTGAATCACTCAGCATTGGCCAGAAGTTGTTTATTTTTTTGTATTTTTTATGTTGAAACTGTTATTTATTGTTTGCATTTGAGGAATCGAATTTTTCTATCACTCATGGACATTTTTTATGCGAGGTTAAGGCAAGCAGGTCATGCGTAGCATCTTATAATTTCTCCATTAGTAAAGAGCGTGTGTACATGGGCATGCAGACTAAAAATCGCGGCTAAGCTCTTCGCTGAAGAATGTCGTCCAGGCTTGGCTGGCTGTTGCTCGTCTTGTCGTTGCTCTAGATGTCTCTATTCTGTGGAAGAATTAAAATAGCATTAACGTGACACTCTGTTACTGTGGTCTCTTCTGATCGAAGACCCAGAGAACAACTGCAAACCACTGATGTGTATTTAAACAGTGTAGTGGGTCACACATGGGACTTAAGAGTCATGAACTGCTTGGGTCTCCAACTCTGGTCCTGGAGGGCCAACATCCCGCACAGTTTGGTAGTTTTCCTCCTCGAAACCTCATTGAACCAAGTGTGTCTGAGCAAGAAAACTCACCAAACTGTGCCAGACACTTGGCCACCAGGACCTGAGAAGGGAACCCCTGCATTATAGCTGAAGGCAGCATTCGTAAGGCTTCACAACACCTACATAAGCTTTTCATGACACCAAACCAGACATTTACACAGGTCATAACACTGAGGTGGAGGTGAAACGACATCGCCTGTTGGAATCAGCCTTTGTAAACGTTTATGTGGGTTTATGCCCTGGAGGCATCATCATGCAGCTGGCTCTTCAGTACTTCACCCACCAGATTTGCTCAACACAAATCTCATCAAGCTAAACATCATCACACATGTTCTTTTCAGCTGTTAAACGGAAGGTTCAGCCAGTAATACTTTATTTCTAACCACCGAACAGGCTGGACTGAACTATCCCCTTAAAAAGGTGAAGAACTCTGACCTGAGATCAGTTTCTCTAAGCCAAGAGAGGCGCTGACCTCTGCAGTGTCACACCCCATTCTAGTCTATGGAGTCATTGGATTTCTTTATCTGCATTAGGACGCATTATGGCGTGTAAACACAGTCTGGTTTGGCAGAGCAGCTGTTTACCACCAGGCGCTTAAGTAACGTTTACCGAAGCCTGTTTACGGAGTTGCCACAGATAGACATGGAACTGGAAAACAACTTAAACGCATTTATGAGAACCCCCCTTTCCTTTAGTGTGTAGACACGCGCGAGACACCCGACGGACTGGAGATGAATCTTGCCTTTCCCTTGTAGACAGACAGTGACCACCTTTGCCTCTATGGAGTCTTGAATCAAGACATCTATGATTTTGTACATGTTTGTAAATAGAGAACAATAAATGGATTTTGCACACCCGTTTGTATTTGTGACCGTTTTTGTATTGTAGGATAGTAAATAAGCGTCAGATGTGGACAGCCACTCAAATGACCACTTTACATCAACTTTAGAGGGGAAATAACTTTATTTACATGCATTGTTTAAAAGGTTAAGCAAACCCAGTGTGAGGACGGTCATAAAAATACAAAAATATCATTTTACCTCAAAATTATTTCACTCCTGCACAGAGATTCACGTGCACAATTCAGTTCACAATGTAAAACAATTCATAATCTAAAAGTCATGAACATTATTCCTTTTTTCATTTTTTAAGGCACAGTGTACTGAAAAATGATTTGAAACTGGAGCAATAATGGCACACTTTGGCATAAAAATATACAAAATGATTAACAATAATAATAATAATAATAATAATAATAATAATAATAATAATAATAATAATATTAACAACAACATTGGCAAAACAGTAAGTTCGTCTTAAAGGAGCAGTAGTCAATAAAGCTAATACTGCTAACAATGAATAAACGCCAGTATGATACGGTGCTGATCACCAGGTTCCATTCGCTGTTAGCAACATTAGCATGTACGGTCAAACTATTCCTTTAAAACAAGTCATTTTGGTTAGGCTTCGTTTACAGAAATGCCCCAATATTTCAAATCGCCCTGGAGTGTTACCACGCCCGTCCACAGGCGGATCGAACCCTGAAAATTCCACTAATGTTCGCCCTAACAAGCATCAGCATGACAAACGTTTCCAGTTCGCACGGACAGCACCATAAACCTACTTGTGGGACGGCAATGCAACATTCGCATTCTCACTCTGGCCCCCACCCCTCACCCCCAGACACATCGAACGATGGCCAGTAAACCAGCTTTACTGCAGTACGCGGTGATTGAGCATGACTAATCAAAGCCTCCTATTCTCATCGCAATTATACCATAATCCTTTTCACAGTCAGTCATCGGTTTCCCTGAACACGCCGGGCGCACGCAGAGGATGTTTACTCTAAGCTCCCGGGTTCTAGAACAGTTCACAGTGTTCTAGACTGTTCTCAAGTGTGGCTGAGAAAAGGCTGAGAAACACGTTAAGAGAGAGGGCAGATTTGCTAGTTGGGGGGGAAATTTGCTTATTAAGGCATATTTAGAGCAGGTTCTAGAAAGTACCATTTTTAAGTGGCAGGGGTGTCCAAATCCAGTCCTGGAGGGATGGTGTCCTGCACAGTTCCATAGTTCTCCTCCTCAAACCCACTCCCTGAACCTGGCAAAGACCAGGCGAGTTGAACAAAGTGTATCTAAGCAGGGAAATCGCCAAACCGTACCGGACACCGGACCTCCAGGACCAGATTCAGCGCTGCTGTAGAGCGTTATCCATCATTGCAATGAAGGAGAAAGACAATGTTCAATGAAATGTATATAAATTAAAAAAGGACAGAAATGAATATATGACCTTAATCCCTGGATTGGAGTGTGTTTGCAGTTCTTCCAAGGTAATATGCTCTAGAACTGATGGTCTTCATGGCACGTTCTGGTGATTTGTGTACTAAACATAAACCTACAGTTAAATATCATAGATGCCATGTGCTGAATGAACATTAAGATGTGACCACAAAAGACATTTTAGTATATGGCTGCCAAGTTAGGTTAGCTGTTAGTGCAACAAAGTCCACAATCAATAACTCTGTTAAAAAAGCTAGCCTAGTTTAAGGCAAGTGTTCAAGCCAGTTCAAACTGCATTGTAATAGTGTTTAGCTTAGAAATATTAAAAGGGAATTCTGATGATTTTTTTAAAGGTATTACACATAATTAACTGATTTTAGGTGTAAACAAAGTCGATCAGAATGGGTTTGTTGTGAAACGCTCTGCTCTAAAGAAACTCGCCCAGTTCACAATGGTGGTGAATGGAACCAGACATCTGGTTGCTCTTAAAGCTCCCTCACAAAAAGTTGCCTGATGTCTGAGGCATTGTTTTATCATAGTTTGGAGAAGCTTTTGGGCCTTAATCTAATCCCATTTGGGGTGGAGAGATACATGCTTTGTGAGGCAAAATAGTCCCCAAAGTGAGTTAATTCAAATTCACTATTTACCATCAACACCATTCCATAGAAACACTCAGAGACGTGAAGCTTCGCTGGGGGTGGAGAGGAAATAAAATAGCTATATTTGTGTTTTGGACGTGACCCGTGATTCCATTCGACTCCACAACTGTTGTTTACCTTGTGGGAACATTACAACGATTGGACCAACAACAATGCTTTAAATGTACTTATAAATTAAAGGTAAAGAGTGTTTGGGCCTTCTATTGTAAATGTACCATTCTGGACATTTTTACAAAACAGTGACAATATTAGTTATAAAGTTATAAAAGTACTGTGTGGGTTCACTGATGGGTTCAGAACTCCCGGTTTCATTCACCACCACTGTAATAAGGTCAGTATGTTTCTCTACAACGAACCATTTCACACCAGACCCACAATAAGTGTTAACCACTGGCTTATTGCAGAAACTTTGAAAATTCCCCTTTAACATTTCATCCCCTTGGAGAGCACCCTGTAACTTCCTATTATATCTATTTAACTTAACATCCCTGTGGTCGGAAAGGCCTGCATCTTTCACGTCACAACATGTTCCTTGGCCAGAAAGCGCCTTGATAACTCGAAAGTACTGAACTTACACCTCAGCAGATATACTAGTACCTGTGAGTTCCCTCATCCATTTTCTTCTCAGCTCTTGGCTTCTAAAAGCCTCTTCTCTTGCTGCCTTGTCCTGCAGCTTTGCCTGTGATAAGCACAGCCGCTAGTATGCTAATGCACCATATGGTTGATATCGTAACGCTCACAAAACTTGTTGGTGAACGGGAGGCAGGTGAGATGCTCCAGCCAGTGCCAGTTGATGGGGTAGATGTAGAACCAGACGATGAGTGAGGAGAACAAGCCCACGTAAATGAGCAGCGAGAGGATGATGAGCACACGCTTGCGGTACTTGTCAAAAGTGCCAAAGGTGACATAAGGCAGGATGGCGAAGGAGAGCAGCAGGCCGCTGAGGAAGCCAAATATATGGGCGATGTTGTCGATCCAAGGCAATAGCCCACAGAAGAAGAGGAAGAGGAGGATGCCGAGCAGCTTCAGGAAGGCCTTCCATGGCTTTTCTAGCACCTGCCAACCCTGGAAGAGCTCCACAAACAGGCACGCTAGTAGTCCGAACTGGGAGCCTGCTGGACCCACCTGCGTTAAGGTAGAAAAAAAAGGAGGGAGGTCAACAGAAATCAGGGAAACATAAAACATAAAACAGCACTGCCAGTACACCTCTCATTCTCTTCCGAATCGCTCATCTGCTATAGGTTTGCTGATGTGGAAACCTGAGTTCATGTGGTGGCCTAGTGGTTAAGACATTGTCCTTGGGACCTGAAGGCCGAAGTCCTGGCCCGGGCACTACTGAGGTACCTTCAAGCAAGTTACCGTCCCGCTACACTGCTCTCCGGGCACTGTTGATAGCTGCCCGCTGCTCCACGTGTGCACGTGTGATGGGTTAAATGCAGAGGTCACATTTCGTTGTGTTGCTTGAGTGTGTTCACAATGACAAAAGTCCCTTTCACTCACATCAGTTATCAATCAGGTATCAGTGTTCACCTATTTGAGCAGTGGTCCTTAGACCAGTCCTCGAGTCCCCAGACGGTTCCTGTTTTTTGCTCCAGCTAAACAAACAGAGCAAACGTATGGACCATCTAGAGCAGTGGGGCACAAATCTGGTCCTGGAGGGCCAGTGTCCAAGACGACTTTAGTGATTTCCCTGCTCACACACACCTGGTTCAGCTCACCTGTTCATTGCCAGGTTTAGTGAGTGTGTTTGAGAAGGGGAGCTACCAGACTGTGCTGGACACCGATTCTCCAGCTAGGTTGTTATTATGGCTTTTAACTGAAGGAAGGGGGGGGTCAAAGGCAAACATGGCTTAGATGAGGAGCAGGTGTCACACGTGTCTGATGAATCATCAGCATGAATGGGAAGAAAATAACTGGTTTAATAATTTCCTCTTTAAAAAAAGCATTAGTAAGTGATCCAGGGGCAGTAATTAAATCCTAAAAAGGAAATGGCTAAATGGCTCTAAAGAGCAGAATTGTAAGTGGGGGGGGAAAAACGCAATTATCACCATGTGCACCATTCATACTAATACAAAATACAAACAAAGCATATGAGGAACCAATCGACGATGCCAAGAGTGTTTTACGCAAACAGAAACCAAAATAAACAGAAAAGTCATTACAGCACTGTCATATTCATCCATCTGCTACCCACTCACTCGAGTGGCTGCACACTGATGGCAATAAAAACACCAAACGTGAACAATTCTCTCTCTGATTACACCACAGCTATTATTACACGGGCAGCATGTTTCAAAATAACTCTGTGTGTACGCGTCTACATCTGAATACAATTAGATGCGAGAACAAACATCAAAATAAAGTCCTACACCAATCAGCCATAACATTAACACCACTGAGAGCCTAGTAAATACCATTGTTCACCTGCTGCCTAATATATCCCACCCCTGTGACAGGTGCCACTGTAATGAAATAACTCAATTCTTCATGGGCTGGAAGCAGGAAAAATGGATGAGCGTAAGGATTTGACCAGGGTCTTATTGTGATGGCTAGACGACGAGTCAGAACATCTCCAAAACGGCAGGTCTTGTGGAAGGTTCCAGGTCTGCAGTAGTTAGTACCTACCAAAAGTGATCCAAGGACGGACAACTGATGAATGGGTAACAGGGTCATGGGCAACCAAAGCTCACTGATGCATGTGGGGAGTGAAGGCTAGCCTGTCTGGTCTGATCCCACAGAAGAGCTACTGTGGTTTAAAAAGTGAATGCTGACTGACAGAGAGGGGTCAGAACACACAGTGCACCACAGGCAGAGCGGTTTCAAAATTAGGCAGATGGTGTTAATGTTATGGCTGACTGGTGTATTTTACACCTCCTCATCCCACTATTCCCACTCAAATAATAAGTAAAACTGCCCAGTTGGTCTCAGAGCACAGTCCCTGATGTAGGCAGTGCTTGGGTACCTTGCTCATGGGTACCTCAGTGGTACTTGTACTGGTCTGGGATTTAAACCGGTGACCTTCAGTTCACAAGGGCAGCACCCTAACCCTTACACCACCCCTGCCCCAAAATAGTCAGAAAGATTTTCAAGAAGAAATTTACTAATTTTTAACTTTTTAGTGTCAAACTGTGAAGATCAGAGCAAAGATCAAGAAATAAATACACAATACTGTTAGTTTGTATGGGAATTACCTTGACAGCTAATGGCTAACAGCACTGCACTGTGGCCTAGTGGTTAGGATGCTGCCTTTGAGACCTGAAGGTCGCAGGTTCGAGTCCTGGCCCGGGCACTACTGAGGTTACCTTGAGCAAGGTACCGTCCCACTACACTGCTCCCCGGGCGCTGTTGGTAGCTGCCCACTGCTCCAGAAGTGCACGTGTGATGGGTTAAATGCAGAGGTTGCATTTCGTTGTGGTGCTTGAGTGTGTTCATAATGACAAATAGTCTACAACTGCATAAAAATGTTAATGAAAGTGACTATTTCACCTATGAACATATAGTTTGGGAGCTGCACTGTCTGTGACGTATCTAGAACTCTCAGAAGGTCTAGAAGGTCTGCCACCAAGTCTGGCCCCCTCTGTTCGAACATAATTGACAAATGAAAGAACCGACAAAGGAAATCTGATTGTGAAGAAGCAGTTCGGTTAAATTCGAGGCTCCTCAGTGGCGCAACTGTGTTGGCCCCATCACATGGTGTTCACGAGTTCGATCCCCAGTGGTGCCTTGGCTATACATGGCCTGGTGTTCAAGAGAGTACAACAGGCTTCCCCTCTCTCTCTCTCTCTCTCTCTCTCTCTCTCTCTCTCTCTCTCTCTCTCTCTAAATAGGTACAATGTCCCTCCCTCTTCCCCAATTACTCAAAGCACTCCAGAATGGGCATCTGTTTGCTGACAAAGCAGAACTGGCAGTCAGCGTTCTCCTCCAAGCACGTAAGGCTGTCCAGTGATGTTGTGCAAGGATGTGGCATAAGGAAGCACGTGCTCAGCTTCACCCTCCCGGTGTGGGTGGTATCATGTAAAAGGCGGAGTCCTAGCTAGTGGGTGTAGTGTGGTTCTCGCAGTGTTTAAACACGAACACGACTGTTTTTAATACAAATGAATATACATTGTTTATAGTTTCCAGGTCTGAAGGCCTTGAGAGCTCATCTGTTCGGTTTATTGAGCAGTTATTTCAAAAGTGACACAGGCATCCAGCAAATGACACACACTGCACTAACACTTCTGCACCTTTCAAGACTGTTACATTAAAAATCCTGTGTATGAGATGCCAGTTCTGCTATAGTGGCATATACTACGGTGTGCATAATGACAGCAGGGGCTGTTCTGTGACATACACTAAGATTGAGTGAAGCAGGTGAGGCTAAATCAGTAGTACAAACCCTAACGCCTGCACTGGCCGTGAAGGCTGCTCGTTTTGACCTGATTAGATTGACGTCACGATTAGAGCACTCTGCTCGGGCAGATGGCTAATCTAAGACACCTATACAAGGACATGAAAGGTGGAGCCACACCGGAAGAGTGTTCCTGTCTCTCTCACACACACACACACACACCACTGTCATATGTTACACACCTGCAACGCCCACACACACACACACACTAGGCTTCCAACAATCATGGAAGTGTTGGGTGACCACAGAAGGAAGGCCAAGTAAGGAGTTAAGGTTGGCCAATGAGATTAGTATGTGTGAGTGAACAGGCATTTTGAACAGGTCACAGACCAGGACAGACTTACAACAGTGTGGTCAAGTGATGTTTTGCTGAAAATACAAAAACGCTCCAAACAGAAATAAATACATCAAATAAATCAAAAGTAAATCACAGGTGACATATGTTTATTTTTAAGCCAATTTTAAGAAAATAAACTGTGCATTAAAATCAGTTTTCTATGGTAGATTTTCACTTAAAAAATAAACAGATGTGATGTCACATGACTTAATTAAACAACATCTTTCTTTTTCTGAAGAAATAGATTTTTTTCCTGTAACAGTGCGAATTATGTAGCAGTGCTGGTGATTTTAGACTTGTGTCACTGTACTTTGTCACATGCAAAATGACTTTAGTCATGTGCAGTGTCTAAATATTTCATTACTGCTGGTGCAGGTAGTAAGTGCAGATCCAGGGGTGTACAATTATATCGTTACAATGCAAATAAAATTGGTAAAATGTGAAACACGTGTACTGGGGAGTGAAGGGAACCTTCAACGACGGACTCACAAAAGTTGTACCTCAAAGTTTTTCCACTCTGGTCTCATCAGTGCGCTCGTAACGACGACTCGTGGAGCCAGTTTCCGAATCGAGTGCAAATAACAGATCGATAAATCGAAGCAACCATCATTTATACAGAATCAATGAAGATCCCGTTCCTGCACTTCCTCTGATCACTTTCCCTTCACACAATCTGCTGCTATTATTAGGGCTGTTCCACTTCGCTCCAGCCAAAATAAACACTAACCCTCCTAATCTCAGTCGGCCGTGACAGACAAGCGTCTGACCACAAATTTGGCAAAGGAAGTTTTTACGCTGCTTACAAATTTGGGGATGAGTTTGTTGAAAAGATTTGGGTGACCAATGATTTTAAAGTGACTGTTACCAATGTTAAGTTGCCAGTTCTGATCTAAAAGAAGCCTGAAGATGAAATCTGGACCAACGCGATACTGATAAACCGTGGGCTGAACACAGAGCTAATGCAACGGTTACAGCTTAACAATACAGAAAACAGTAGCAGTGTTTACTTGGGGTGGAAGTCACAAGTTAAATCACGATTCAACGCGATCTGGTTCCTTTAGACCACATTTTCAATGCCTTAAAATTTGCAGCCATGCGATTTGGCTGACTCAGTTCAATACTGGCATTTCACACGATCTGCTACACTTCCACCAACATGCAAACGAATTATAAAGTGAACATTTAATTAATTAAGGTCAAAAGTAGTAGTCTAGTCATAAGCAAAAGTGGCTTCTCAGTACAAAACACTGCTCACAGTAAAATAAAAGAGAAATAACTGTGAAACAAGCACACATTGATTGTTATGGGTCATGATGATGCACTGGATCGTGCCCTATTTTGGTTAACGCATCGATCCAGATTGTTTCTTAGTTACACCCCTAGTGTTTCCCTAAAAGAATCCCCCCCACCCCCTTTACAATGTTTGATTCGATTTTGTAATTATATCAGAATCATATCAATATCAGGAGATAATTGCTGGGAAAATAACATTTCCATCGACAGATGTGTATATAAAGAATCAGCGTCAACCCACAAACCCCACAAGGGTGCCTCCCCAGTTTTACTTCCCAAATATCAGAGGTTGAAACATTTTTACTACATCATCCCTTACAATTAAGCCATTTTTGTTACTGCGCCTTTGAAACTGGTAAATGCAAATGAGCTCCCCTCAGATTGGCTGCCTCAGTCAGAAAGCAGTTTGGGCTGCACTTAAGTGGCACACACTGGCACTGCAGCCATTTGTAGTCATGAGTCCAAGAGAGCCCGACTAGCTTCACTCTCTGGGGAGGGGTTAAGATGGCCCTCACTCTCCCCCAGTTACTCAAAGTATGATGCTAGCCAGCATGGGTAGCCTGTTAGCTGACGTAGCAGAATTGGCGGTCAGCACTCTCCTCCAAGCATGTTGTGCTGTCCAATGATGTTGCATTAGCAGTGAAGATGCAGTGAAGCTTTACATGAAGGAGAGACAGCATGTGCTCACCTTGACCCTCCCAGTGTTGGTGGGACCACGTGACTGGGGGAGTCCTAGTTAGTGGGTGAAATTTGAGACAAAAAAAATCAAGTGGGAATGGGTGGGGCTAAAATCTCGGCTGAATAGATGTATGTAGGTAAATGTGTTGATTTTTGTGACATCACAAACACAGGGAATTACAAACAGGTTGTTTGTCCAGCTTAGTTCACATATATGGACTGTATGGTTTGGGGACGTCGTAAAACTAGTGCAGTTTTTACACACTACTGTTGAACATCAATGTTTAATGCTGAAAAGGAAAGTTTATCATGACATAGGTCCTTTAAGTAAAGAAGTCACACAGCAGTAGAAACCAACAACTTTGAGTAGCATTTCCTAAAGCCAATTACAGTGACTGTGGGGCACGTGTCTGCCTAGCACACTGTACGTTTGTGTGTGTGTGTGTGTGTGTGTGTGTGTGAGAGAAATGGTGAGATTATCTCAGCAGGAGGGACTGAAGGCTCTTACTGGGAACTGAATATGAATGTTCAAAACCGCAGCTTTTAAAGGGCATAACCCAGGACGGGTTTTAAAAGAAAGTGTGCCAGTGGAAAACACTTTCTGGTATACTTGCCATTAACTGTTCGGTTTCCAGCAGTTGAAGAGTCTCACTGGTGACTCTAATTGGATGATCTGCCTTTAATGCAACTTCTTGTAAGCAGCTTCGTGGTCTTTATAGCCCACATTTATTTTCATTTGCTATATACTGACACAGTAAATTGGGTAAACCATGTAGAGGAGCATTTCTAAGCCACTTTGGAATGACGACAGTGGCGGTGAGCTAAGGCCAAGACTACAAGAAGGTGCACCACAGTGGTCAAGGTGACCAAAGCAAATCATGTTATAAGGCCTGTCGTAAAACTGAAACGTGAACTCGGAGAGAAGTTCACAGCTACTGGATGACGCTAAATACGGTCACAGTACCATAAGGCCTTCCATGAACGAGTGGTGACTTAGTGTCTGCAGCTACGCAGCTTCTTACAAAGCAAGCTGTGGTGCACTGTGTGTTCTGAACCCTTTCTATAGCTATAGTAGCTCTTCTGTGGGCTTGGAGCAGGCGGGCTAGCCTTTGATCCCCATGTGCATCAGTGAGCCTTGAGTGCCCATTACCTTGTCACCAGTTCACTGGTTCTCCTTTTTTGGAGCGCTTTTGGTAGGCAATAACCACTGCATAATGGGAACCAGATGCTGTGACCCAGTTGTCTAGCCACCCTACTTCCTGACGCTCACCCATTTTTCCTGATTCTAATACATCGACTTCAAGAACTGACTGAGCTCACTTGCTGGCTAAGATCTCCCATCCCTCGACAGGAGTCACTACATTTAGATTGCAATTTGTAATTTATTTGTCACCTTATTTAACTGGCAAGATTACAAAAAATATATATGTATTTTTTAAGGGTTTGTTGACCAACTTGCTGTATTTCATAAATATAAAAACATTTTGAATTTAATACCTGAAACAATGTTAGAAAAGTGCAAAATAAAAGTGAATAGCTTACTGAATTTTCAAGTTACACCATTTTAAAACTTTCCAGAATAAGCCGGTAAAGGGATCATGATTGGGTAAAACGGGGGATCTGCCAAAGGCTCAGTCATGGATTACCACTTCATCGGGTCGTGGCTCACCACACTGTGATAAAGTTCATGACTGAATTGTAAGTCAGTTCAAAAAGAGCATTTCTTAACAAAAGATCACATCATAAGAAGGTCTTTTATCTTTTACGGTACAGAATACTGTGAAAAGATTCAGGGAATCTGGAGAAATCTCAGTCTGTGTAGGTCTAGGCTAGAAATCCCTGCTGAATGTGCGTGACCTTAAAGCCCTCAGAAGGCACTGTATAGAAAAATCATCACATGGGCTCGGGAGAACTTTAGAAAATCACGGTCATTTAACACACTCCACCACTGCATTAAGACACGCAACCTAAAACTCTATTAGCAACAGATGAAATGGACCCTTCAGACTGTTACCAGTGAAAGCAAGGAAACTAAGTCTAACACTGTGTTGGGAGTTGGGGAGAAGAATCAGTGCCCACATTAGGAGGCACTACAACAGCATGGCTTCATAGACAGAGTGCGTGTGCTTGACTGGCCTGCCAACAGATCAATCTCCTTTTGAAAATGTATGGAGTTTCTTGAAGAGGAGAATATGACAACTGCAACGACAGACTGTTAAGCAGCTAAAGTCTTGTTTCAAGAATGGACAAAACTTTTTAACTGGCAGTTTTCAGTATCTTTAAAAATTACATTTAAGTTACTATGTGAAAACACTGGAAATGGTTGTACTTTCGTCAGTTAAATAAAAGCTTGAGAGAATTAATAAAATCACACATTCTTATTTTTATTCCATCTTACAAAATGTACCAAGTTGACTGGAAATGGGTTTTGGTGAACGGAGAGAGTAAGAGGATCTTAGTGAGGTAAACTGGGTTAAACTGAGCTATGCCAATTGGGTAATCCATCTCATTTGCAAAGCATGTGAAGCCCAGCTCAGGCCTGAGAAAGTGCACGGCTGGAAAAGTGGTGTGCTAGCATTAAGGTGCCAGCACATGCATGCTGGTCTGCTTAATGTCTCAGAGCATCAACGCTGATCACTTTGTAATTCAAATATCTAAAAAACTACAAAACATCAACAATCATCATTATCAACTACGATTACTACTCTTCACAACAACCCGAAGTTCTTTTTTTTTTTTTACTTGGGGGGGGGGGGTAGTGGTGGTGGTGTGTGTGTGTGTGTGTGTGTGGGGGGGTTATAATAACCTCTAGAAAGG
>JBBPDA010123558.1:0-25524 GCA_037974385.1 Arnoldichthys spilopterus | reverse complement strand
TCTAACACACCTGTAACACTCTCTAACACACCTGTAACACTCTCTAACACTCCTGTAACACTCTATAACACACCTGTGACCCTCTCTAACACACCTGTTACACTTTCTAACACACATGTAACACTCTCTAACACACCTGTAACACTCTCTAACACACCTGTTACACTCTCTAACACACCTGTAACACTCTCTAATACACCTGTTACACTCTCTAACACACCTGTAACACTCTCTAACACACCTGTAACACTCTCTAACACTCCTGTAACACTCTATAACACACCTGTTACACTCTCTAACACACCTGTAACACTCTATAACACACCTGTGACCCTCTCTAAAACACCTGTTACACTTTCTAACACACATGTAACACTCTCTAACACACCTGTAACACTCTCTAACATACCTTTAACACTCTCTAACATACCTGTAACACTCTCTAACACACCTGTTACACTCTCTAACATACCTGTAACACTCTATAACACACCTGTGACCCTCTCTTACACACCTGTAACACTCTCTAACACACCTGTTACCCTCTCTAACACACCTGTTACACTTTCTAACACACATGTAACACTCTCTAACACACCTGTAACACTCTCTAATACACCTGTTACACTCTCTAACACTTATGTAACACTCTCTAACACAACTGTAACACTCTCTAACACACCTGTTACACCCTCTAACACTCATGTAACACTCTCTAACACACCCCAACACAACTGTAACACACTCAAACACATCTGTACACTTTCTAACACACCCAACACATCTGTGCCACACTCTAACACACTTGTAACACTCTCTAACACACCTGTAACACACACTTATACTAACACACCTGTAACACCATCAAATACACCCTACCACACTCTAAGACACCCTTACACACCTATAACACTCTTTAGCACTCACTAACACATCTGTACCACACTCTAACACACCCTAACACACATGTAACACTCTTTAACACTCACTAACACATCTGTACCACACTCTAACACACCCTAACACACCTGTAACACTCTTTAGCACTCACTAACACATCTGTAACACACTCCAACACACCCTAACACACATGTAACACTCTTTAGCACTCACTAACACATCTGTACCACACTCTAACACACTCTATCACACATGTAACACATTCTAACACACCCAACACATCTGTGCCACACTCTAACACACGTGTAACACACACATACACTAACACACCTGTAACACCATAGAACACACCCTAACACATATGTAACACACTCTAACACACCATAAAACACATGTAACACTCTTTAACACCCACTAACACATCTGTAACACACTCCAACACACCTGTAATACTCTTTAACACTCCCTAACACACCTGTAACACACTCCAACACACCTGTAATACTCTTTAACACTCCCTAACACACCTGTAACACACTCTAACACACCCCAACATATTTGGAACATTCTCTAACACACCTGTAACACTCTCTAACACACCTGTAACACACACTTATACAAACACACCTGTAACACCATCTAACACACCCTAACACATCTGCACCACACTCTAGCACAGCCTAACACATCTGCACCACATTCTAACACACCCTAACACACCTGCAACACACTCTTACACTAGCACACCTGTAACACACTCTAACACTAGCACACCTGTAACACACTCTAACACTAGCACACCTGTAACTGTCTTTAACACTCACTAACACATCTGTACCACACTCTAACACACCCCAACACATCTGTACCACACTCTAAGACACTTGTAACACACACATACACTAACACACCTGTAACACCATTGAACACACCCTAACACATCTGTAACACACTCCAACACATCTGTAACACACTCCAACACACCTGTAACACACCCCAACACATCTGTAACACGCTCTAACACACCAGTAACACACACTTATACTAACACACCTGTAACACCATCTAATACACCCTAACACATCTGTAACACCCACTAACACACCCATAACACACTCTAACAATCCTGTAACACTTTTTAACTCTCCCTAACACACCTGTAACACACTCTAACACACCTCAAAACATTTATAACACTCACTAACACACCTATTACACTCACTAACACTCTAACACACCTATAACACTCTCTAACACACCTGTAACACTCACTAACACACCTATTACACTCACTAACACTCTAACACACCTATAACACTCTCTAACACACCTGTAACACTCACTAACACACCTATTACACTCACTAACACTCGAACACACCTGTAACCCTCTCTAACACACCCCAACACATTTGTAACACTCTCTAACAAACCTGTAATACACTCTTACACTAACACACCTGTAACACCATCTAACACACCTTAACACACCTGTAACACACTCTAACACACCTGTAACACTCTTCAACACTCATTAACACATCTGTAACACTCTCCTACACACCTGCAACACAGTCTAACATACCTGTAACATTCTTTAACTCTGTAACACACTCTAACACACCTCAAAACATTTGTAACACTCTCTAACACACCTGTAACAATCGCTAACACACCTATTACACTCACTAACACACTCTAACACACCTGTAACCCTCTCTAACACACCCCAACACATTTGTAACACTCTCTAACACACCTGTAATACACTCTTACACTAACACACCTACAACACCATCTAACACACCATAACACACCTGTTACACACTCTAACACACCTGTAACACTCTTCAACACTCACTAACACAACTGTAACACTCTTTAACACTCACTAACACATCTGTAACACACTTACACTAACACACATGTATCACACTCTTACACACCCCAACACAACTATAACACTCTCTAACACACCTGCAACACTCTCTTATACACCCCAACACACCCGTAACACCATCTTACATACCCTAACACATCTGTACCACACTCTTACACACCTGTAACACTCTTTAACACACCCCAACACACCTGTAACACTCTCTAACACACCTGCAACGCAGTCTAACATACCTGTAGCACTCTTTAACTCTTTAACACTCATTAGCTCACATGTAACACACTCTAATGCACCTGTAACACACCCCAACACACACTAACACACCTGTAACACTTTTTTAACACACCCTAACACACCTGTAACACACTCTAACACACAGTAACACACTTTTACACTACACACCCCAACACACACAAACACACCCGTAACACTTTCAACACACCCCAACACACCTGTAACACACTCTAATACACCTGTAACACACTTTTACATTAACACACCTGTAACACACTCTAACACACCTGTAGCACTCTCTAACACACCCCAACACATCTGGAACACTCCTTAAACACCTGTAACACTCTAACAAACCCCAACACACCTGTAACACTCTCTAAAACACCTGTAACACACTTTTACATTAACACACCTGTAACACACTCTAACACACCTGTAACTTTCTTTAACACACACTAACACATCTGTAACACACTCTAACACACCCTAACACACCCCAACACACCTGTAACTCTCTTTACCACACACTAACACATCTATAACACACTCTAACACACCTGTTACTCTCTTTAACACACCTGTCACTCTCTTTAACACACACTAACACATCTGTAACACACTCTAACACACCTGTAACACTCTCTAACACACCTGTAACACTCTCTAACACACCTGTTACTCTCTTTAACACACCCCAACACACCTGTTACTCTCTTTAACACACACTAACCCACTCTAACACACCCCAACACACCTGTCACTCTCTTTAACACACACTAACACATCTGTAACACACTCTAACACACCTGTAACACACCCCAACACACCTGTTACTCTCTTTAACACACACTAACACACTCTAACACACCCTAACACACCTGTTACTCTCTTTAACACACCCCAACACACCTGTTACTCTCTTTAACACACCTCAACACACCTGTCACTCTCTTTAACACACTCTAACACACCTGTAACACACCTGTCACTCTCTTTAACACACTCTAACACACCTGTAACACACTCTAACACACCTGTAACACACCCCAACACACCTGTTACTCTCTTTAACACACTCTAACACACCTGTATCACACTCTAACACACCTGTCACTCTCTTTAACACACACTAACACATCTGTAACACACTCTATCACACCCTAACACTTATGTAACACATTCTAACTCTTTTCCTCCCATTAAAGCCATTAGCACCTTTTGTGACTCTCTAACACACCTGTTACTCTCTTTAACACACACTAACCCACTCTAACACACCCCAACACACCTGTCACTCTCTTTAACACACACTAACACATCTGTAACACACTCTAACACACCTGTAACACACCCCAACACACCTGTAACACACCCCAACACACCTGTTACTCTCTTTAACACACCCCAACACACCTGTTACTCTCTTTAACACACTCTAACACACCTGTAACACACCTGTCACTCTTTTTAACACACTCTAACACACCTGTAACACACTCTTACACACCCTAACACTTATGTAACACATTCTAACCCGTTTTCCTCCCATTAAAGCCATTAGCACCTTTTGTGAGTCTGTGTGTGTGTGTGTGTGTGTGTCTGTGTGTGTGTTTATATACCCTGATAATAATAAGCGCACAAAGACTTTTTTATTTAATCAGCCTTGTGTTGTCCCACCTTCACACACACACACACACACACACACACACACACACACACACACATAAGAGACGCTAATGGCTTTAATGGGTGTGGGTAGAACCGAGTAAAGTGCTCTGAAATTAAATCTTTGTTACATTATAACACCATCATCAGTAATGAATGCACACACACACACACACACACACACACACACACACGCAATGACCATTGTACAGAAGGGTCTCAGATCTCTCTCTCTCTCCTTTTCTCCCTCTTTTTTCCCATCTTCTCTCTCTTTCTCTCTCCATCCCTTTCTCCATTTTTCCATGTCCCTTCTTGCTCTTTTGGTCAGTTTTTCTTCTTTCTTCCTCTTCCTCCCTTTCTATCTCTCTGCCCACTGCCCTCTGTCACTCTTTCTCTCATTTTTTTCTATCTGCCTTTTTACTCCTCTATCCCTCTCTAACAACCTCTTGTTCTGTGTGTGTGTGTGTGTGTGTGTGTGTGTGTGTGTGTGTGTGTGTGTGTGTGTGTGTGTGTGTGTGTGCTGGGGGGACTGGGACTTTTACTATGAAGGCGGAGCAAACACCAGCGTTCATACTGTCATGTTGTGTCACGCACACTGACTGACCCTCTCTCTCTCTCTGTCTCTTCCTCTCTACCCCAATCTGTGTCTTTCTCGCTCTGACTCTCTGTCTCACACGTCTGTGTATATCGTGATGTCCGGGCGTAGTGTGTTGAGTGTGTTCAGGCCTGATCTATTCAGCCAGAAAGTAGCGATCGTTACCGGAGGCGGGAGCGGAATCGGTAAAGCGATCAGTGCAGAGCTGCTGCAGCTAGGTCAGCCTTTATACACTCTGTTATAAATGAGTGAGTGAATATAAAAGTCAATAAATTGAGTAAATGAATAAGTAAATGAGTGACTGCCTAAATTAATGAATATATATGAGTAAAAGAATAAGTGAATACGTGAATGAAAGGGTTACTTGTGTCACACACTTGATTACAGTGAACTTTACTCCAAAAACTCAACAGATTGAAGTCCTTCAGTCAGGCTTTATAGCCCCTCCCACTCATATTCCCTCCTCCCCCTCTCCCTCCCCCCTCCCTTTCCGTCTCACCCTGTCATTCCCTGTCTCTCTTTTATTCCCTGCTTTCTCCCTCTCTCTCTATATTCACATTCTTTCTTATTTACTTCTTCTCTCGCTTGTTGATCATAAGGTCATCTGAGGTAACTGGAGAGGGATGAAGAGTTTCTCTCATCTCCTCTTGTGCCTGAGCTGCTTACCTGTAGTGGATGCATTTTGGGAGGGGAATGCTGAAGGCCTGTGCAGATTTAGGTGGCCAAAGCAAACATTTTAACAGAGCTTTCCGTCCATTTAAAATAAATGCATGTGTATATGTGTGTATTCAGGATGCAATGTGGTCATTGCATCCCGGAAGTTGGAGCGCTTGGAGGCTGCAGCTGAGGAGCTAAAACGCAGTATCCCAGAATCCTCCACTCCAGCCCGGATCACACCTATCCAGTGTAACATCCGCGAGGAGGAAGAGGTGACTCCAGAAACACGCACTCACTTTGTGTTACAGCACCAGATCGTTAATGTATCTCCACTATGTTCATCAGCTTTAGATCATCCTCTGATTTCCTATTACACTTGTGATTGACAGGTGAGGAACCTTGTGGCATCCACATTGAAACTGTATGGCCAAATAGATTTTTTAGTAAATAACGGTGGAGGCCAGTTTAGCAGCCCTGTCGCCAACATGAGCTTGAAGGGCTGGAAAGCTGTTATTGACACCAACCTGACTGGAACCTTTCTCTGCTGCAGGGAAGGTCAGTATCACACTGGGGTGTGGCCAATTAACACCAGTCACTAGTCATCCTTTAATTTGCATCTCATCCCCAAAATGTCTGACAAGATTTACCCCCATTCCTTTTACACCTGGACACATCATTCATACAGGTTAACTTAACTAGCTGAACCAAGCTATTGCTTATCCAGCTTAACCAAGCTAGAGCTTAACCATCTTACACAAGCTAGAGATTAACCAACCAGGTACTGTCCCACTACATTGTTTATCGCATGCTGTTGATGACTCACTTTCACTTCACAAAATGTATGGTGCATCAAAAAAAAAGAGAATCGGACAACAGCGACCACAGACTGCTGAGCAGCTGAAGACCTATATCAAATATCAAATCCTATATCTACAAGCAATAGCTTTTCCAGGTTAACAAAGCCACTGCATAGCCTAACCAGTTTAGCCTAACCAGCCTAACCAAGCTACAGCTTGATGTAAACAGCCTAATTTAACAAGTTTAACCAAGCTACAGCTTAACTTAACCAGCTTACCTAAAATATGACTTATCCAGATTTCCAAGCTGAATTTAACCAGATTAGCCAAGGTACAGCTTGAACTAACCACCTTATCTTAACCAGCTTAACCAAGCTACAACTTAACCTTACCAGCTTAACCAAACTACAGCTTAACCAGCACACACACACACATGTTCACACACACCCACATTTGTACACACACAAACAAACAGCAGCGTGTGATGTGTTTCTGTGGGTAACAGACCGTTCCACTGTCACTGACTTTTACCCCTAACTCAGTGTACAATGCGTGGATGAAGGAGCACGGGGGTGCCATCGTTAACATCATCGCTGACATGTGGAAGGGATTTCCTGGCATGGCGTAAGTACTGCAGAACTGCACACGCAATATACACACTTGGTTATGATGGTGATGGCAAGGATATGATGATGGTGACTATAATTACCATAATCATCATTACTAATATTCCCATCATTGTTACTGGAGGACATTTTTGGTGATGCTAGTATGGTGCAGCGTCATTGTGTTTGTGGCTACATGTTTCAGGCATACAGGTGCTGCCAGGTCTGCAGTGGACAACCTTACCAAGAGTCTGGCCATAGAGTGGGCACACAATGGCATCAGGATCAACTCTGTGGCTCCTGTAAAATTCTGATTAATTAATTGATACATTTATTTAATAATAACAACAACAATAATAATAATAGTTAAACTCAGCTAATGCATATATGCAAATATATATATATATATATTTGTGTGTGATTTTTTGTCTGACAGGGCACAATCTTCTCTAAAACTGCAGTGGAGAACTACAAAGAGTTTGGCCCGATGATTTTCCAGAAGGCCATTCCATGCATTCCTGCAAAGAGACTGGGCCTCCCAGAGGAGGTGTGTGTGTGTTTTTATGTTATTTGTAGCTCTATATTATACGTCAGTATTTCCCAAACATGTAAACAGTAAGCACTAATGCAAAAAAAAGCCAGGAAAAGAACCCCTTGCCCTCCTGTGCTGCTACTACTCCACAGGAGACAGAGGAGCGATACTCGAAAAACTACTAAAGCGAAAAAAAACAGCAGATGGCCACATGAGTATTGCTCAAGGCCTGTCTGCTGGGGACACAAGAAGAGGAGGGGAGAAAGGGAGACCCAGGAGCAAACACTAAAGTAAACAGTTAACACTAATGTCAAATTTAAAAATGAATGTAAAAACTAACAGTAAACACTAATGTAAACACTAAAGTAAACAGTAAACACTAAAGTAAACCATAAGCAATAATGTACATGTTAAAGTAAAGAGTAAACACTAAAGTAAACCGTAAGCAATAATGTACATGTTAAAGTAAAGAGTAAACACTAAAGTAAACAGTTAAGTAAACACTAATATAAACCAGAAACACTAATTAAAACAGTAAACACTAATGTGAATGCTAATCACCAATGTTAACAGTAAACAGTTAACACTAAAGTAAACATTAAACACTCTTGTAAAACACTACACATTAAACACAAATGTAAACACTAAGCAGTAAACACTTATTTTTCCTGTAAACACTAATGTAAACAGTAAACACAAATGTACACAGTAAACATTAATGTAAACTCTGTGTGTATCCAGGTTTCTCCGGCCGTGTGTTTCCTCCTCTCTCCTGCTGCTTCCTTTATCTCTGGGGAGACGCTGAGGGTGGATGCAGGGCAGAGCCTCTACAGCACTGTGTGGGAGATTCCAGGTAATCATGACACTGCACTGATAACATGGTAAACATACTTAACATAGGATCTAACAGAGGAACTGTTACACACTAGCTTCTATCTCCCTCTCTCTCTCAGAGCATACAGCATGGCCAGCAGCTCCAGAGGGGGAGAACACACGCAGACTGAGAGAACTGGAGAACAGTATGAAGCCTAAATTGTAAAAAAAGGGCCACTTTTCATGTGTGTGGCCTGTGGGGCGCTGAGTGTCTACATTTGTACCAACAGAGGCCTTAATGTTGTGTGTGTGTGTACGTGGTTAATTTGTAAGGATTGTTAATTCAGGAATGACTGTAATGTTCAGAATGAATTTAAGCTCATTAAATAATAGACCTTACAGATTTACATTTTACATTTTATTTATTTGGCTGACACTTTTATCCAAAGTGACTTCCAAGACAAGAGGAAACAATCAAGCATTAGAGCTGCACAGGGCAACACTGAAGTGAGTGCTACAAGAAAGTTCAATGCATTTCTCTTAATTGTAAAATACAGACAGTAGGTGCTACAATAAACAATACATTTTGAAGACAAGTGTGTTAATATTGTAAGACAGCAACTACTACAATAAATACATACGCCAAGTGCTTACAATAACTACAGACAGCAACTACTACAATAAATAAAGATGACAAGTGTTACAGGAAAACTAAGTGGAACATTACCATCTGGGGGACATTCAGTCAGTTATCAGGTATCAGTTGTTCGTACGTGATCGCTAGGCTTATGCTGAGGTGATTTCGGAACAGTTGAGTCTTGAGATGCTTCTTGAATGCAGAGAGCACATCTAGTGTCACTGGGCAGCAGTGTTCCACCATTGAGGAACAATAAAGGAGAAGAATCTGAAATGGTGTTTGATTCCACGTGTAGATGGAATCTCCAGTGGCTGGTCACTCGCTGTTCTGAGTGATCTGGTGGGTGTGTAGGTCTGGATCAGTGTTTCCAAGATCAAAGGTTGTAAACAAAAGTGGATGAAGAGTAGGAGGATAATGAGCAGGAGGTGGAGAAGGTGGAGGGGGATGAGGAGGAAAGCAGTGGTGCAGAAAGTGACCATGCTTATCTCAGCAGAACAATGCCAGACCACATTCTGCATGGTGTACAACAGCTTGGCTTTGTAAATACAGAGTAAGTGTGCTTGACTGACATGCTCCCAGTCCAGGGTAGTGGTAGGGCAGTGGTGGCCTATTGGTTAGGACCTTGCCCTTGGAACCTGAAGATTGCAGATTCAAGTCTTAGCCCAGGCACGACAGGGGCATCCTTGCTCCCCTGCCAGTGTGATGGCTGTCCACTGCTCCACGTGTGCACATATGATGGGTTAAATGCAGAGGTCATATTTCGTTGTGGTGCTTGAGTGTGTTCAGAATGACAAATAGTCACTTTCACACACAAATGTGTGGGGCATAAAAAAAAGAGAGAATCAGACAACGACGACCACAGACTGCTGAGCAGCTAAATACCTAAATTAAGTGGGAATGGACAACATTTCATTTAGTTTATTTAATTGTTGTGTTATATATTTATTTTTAATTATTAGTTGTTATTATATGTGTAGTCGTATTTATTATTATTGTTATTATCATTGTTATTATTATTATTAACAACAACAATAATAATAGTTATAATAATAATTATTATTATTAATAATAATATTTGCTTCTCTTTATATGAGACTGAGACGCTGAAGGATTTTTATGAGACTTCAGAATGACTTTTATTCTGAAGCCAAGTATGGAGGCTCCGGTTACCAGGCAGAAAAAACTACGCACGCGGACCACTGAATTGACCACTACTGCTATTGCGAATAATAATGATAATTAAAATATTTATCATTATTATTAGTAGTAGTAGCAGTATTGGTAGTAGTAGTTATTTTTATGTTTTGCGCCGGGACGAATCTTCAATTGATGAACTGAAGATTCAGCTTTACCGAATCGACTCTTTCTGCATCTGCCTTTTCAGTTGTTTTCAATTCTGGGTTGGCGTTGAAAAAATTCGGAAATATTGGTGGATATTAGGGGATATTTGTGAACATTACTGAAAATGCTGTTGTTTTCCCTGTGTTGTTTACCGTTAGCTGAAATAGCTCTTTGCTCTGAACACTCTAAGAAATTACACACAGGCAGGCAGACAGGCGGTTATATACTGGAGCTTTTATTCAAGCCGGTCCATCTGATCTGTGTACAAAACTACGATTCAGTTCAACTCGCGCTCGGTTCGTTTGGTATACTAATACGAACCGATTCCACAGAGCCGATTCTATCCCGAGACGGGCATCGCTGCAGCGCGCGGAGGGGCTCGGTTTTGAGGTGAGTGAGACCCCTGTAAATAAAATAATCTTTCGCTTTCGTTTTCTTTAATTGATTAGCCTACCTTACTAGCCCTAGAGCTTTAGCCAGGCACGACTCAATGTTTAAGGTGGTCCTGCTACACGCGCATCCCAGCCGGAATGTTACCGGAGCCGCACTACGAGCGCACACACACTCTCTCACACACACACACATACAAGTGCATGGAGGCTAAATTGAATGTGTGGGTGGGTGGGTGTTATTTCTTGAGGTCAGGCTGCAATTCGCTTCTTATCATGCTTATTTCCCTTTCACCTCAAATGATGCACGGAATGCTGAATGGAAATTACACTAAACAGCTTCGTGCTTTCTGACCAAACCCACGTGGAGCAGACTGACCATCAGCACACCTGACCCACCCCAAAACACAGTTATGTTCTTTTTTGGACCCGTGTCTCGCTCTGAGACAATACAACTTATCAAACGGGAGCATTTTTACACTTGCATTCTTCTTCATTATCTGCAACAATTCTGCGCTCATCTGACCCCGTTTACCCATATGACCCATACGAAGGGTTTTAAAAGGGCGAATCCACTGATGTTTCCAAAGTCGTGCATCATTAAATGGTTCAAGGTGTAAACAGGGCCTCAAAGCGAGTTCAGCATCATCAACATTCCACATAAATACTCAGAACACATGGAGCTCCACCTGGGGGTGGGGGATGGGATATGGGAGTTGCAAGTGCATTTTTAAAGATAATTTTAAGCTTAGTTTAGCCCAGCCCTGTAGTCTCGCCATATTGGGTCACTTATATGTTCATGTGTGTGTGTGATGCTGTATTGCGCATGACTGATGCTAGAGTGTTTGTGATTGATCTGCAGGGGTTTTGGGATGGAGGGGGAATCAGGCCCAGGGGTTGTAACCCCAGCGTCTTGCAGACCGGAGGAGATGGAGGGAAGCAGGACACGGAGAAAGAAAAGAAAGAAAAAGGAGATAATCTACCGCTCAGAAGCAGAGGATCAGGAAGAGGGTGAAGGTTCAGAGGTCACAGGTGAGGCTGAGGGCTCAGAGGTCATGGACGGACCCCTTAGCACACCACCACTGGAGGAAGGTGAGAGAAAAACAAAGTCTCAGAACAGCACACCAGATGCACCTGCACTGCAAAGACTTCTGTGCTGGGTCCTTTTGGTGTGAGTTTTAGTTGAGGTTGAATGTTAGATGGTGTTAAATGCTGTTGATAGTTGTTTGTGTTTAGTGTTAGATAGTGCTGAGTGTTTGTTGGTGTAGGGTGTTGGTGTTAGATGTTTGTGTTGAGTGTTAGGTGGTGTTGGTGTTAGGTTTTTGTGTTGAGTGTTGGTGTCAGATGTTTGAATGTTAGCTGGTGTTGAGGGTTAAATGGTGTTGAATGCTGATGTTAGTTGTTTGTGTTGGTGTTAGGTGTTTGTATTGAGTGTTAGATGGTGTTGGGTGAGGTGTTAACAAGTTAAGTTTATTTATGAAGCGTGTTATAACATACATAGGTTGTCTCTGAGCTTTACAGAGATAAAATAAGCATTAAAACAAATGTAAATAAAAAGTGCAGGATTTTTGTCTATTACAGGGATAACAGAACAAACTGATTAACTGAATAAAGTGTCTGGAGTTGGTGTTATATGTTAATGGGTGTTGAGTGTTGTTGAGATTTGGTGCTGAGTGATCTATTGGGTGTTAAGTGATGGTGTTGAGTGAAGGTGTTTGGTGTTGATGTGAGTACTGATTATGATGTTTTCCACAGCTGAGTGGGACACTCCTGCAGATGGCCGTTTTGTGACTCTTACGGGGACGATCACTCGGGGGAAGAGGAAGGGTGAGTTGGTGGAAATTCGGCTGAACTTAACAGAGCGGGAGTTGAGGGACATGGCTCGCTCTAAGGAGCGCCTGGATGCAGAGTGCGAGGACACGGGTTCCCGGCATACTGTTTGCACGCTGGAAGTGGGCCAGGGTCCGCATGTGCTCCTCTGGAGCCTCTCCTGCTCGCCCTTCGTCTTCCTCCTGGCCTTCATCACCTCGTTCTACTACGGCACCCTCACCTGGTATAACATCTTTCTGGTCTACAATGAGGAGCGCACATTCCTGCACAAGGTGCTGGTGTGCCCTCTGCTGGTGCTGAGCTACCCGCTGCTCATGGTGCTGCTGTGTGTGTGTGTGGCAGTGTACGCGGCAGCCACTCAGCTGTCCTGGAGCATTGCCGCCTGGTGGCAGGCCGTGGCTGATCTGGAGAAGGGTGTGTGTGGGTGGGCCTGTGGGAAACTGGGACTTGAGGACTGCGCCCCCTACAGCGTAGTGGAGCTGCTGGACTCGGACACCCTTTCTGGAACTCTGCACAGCCAGCCAGAAGGGATGTCCTCTGTGTGAACACCTCTGCAAAGACCCTCCCAGTTCTGATGCTTTGCTGCACTGCTGCGTTATATTTGGCTCTAAAGGTGCTATAAGTAAATTAAGAAAAAGCCACTCAAATTTAACACATTTATGTATTTATTTATTTGTTCCTGTGTTGTTTTTTATACATATATGAACTGCATAGTCAGGCCTGCTCAGTCCTCAGAGCAACAGCTCTGTGGAGCTTTGCATCATAAAATGACTGTGCAGGTTTTTAAAAAGTGTGTTTTCTTGCAAGTGTTTTGTTTTCTGTGCACTTCTGAGTGTCCATACTGTTTATGGTGCTGTTGAAGGTGTTTATAGGCTACCTGTCTGCTCTTTCACCTGAGCAGAACCCTGTACTATTCAATAAAGAGCTATTGATCTGATGGCTGGTCTGAGGAATCTAATTAAGGACTCTTTCATTCACAAAATCATCAGATTTCATGATACTGCTGAGAGAGTCCACTGCCATTAAGGAAACACCATCACCATGAAGGGATGTACTTGGTGTGCAGCAATGTTTGTGGAAAGTGCGACATGAAGCCAGGACCCAAGGTTTCCCAGCACTGGCCCACTGCAACAGCAGCTCTTCTGTGGAATCAGACCAGATGGGGTAGCACTCACCCTCTACTCACGGTTCGTCGGTTCTTCTTCCTTGGAGCACTTTAGGCAGGTACTTACCAATGCATACCAGGAGCACCCCACAAAGGTTGCAGTTTAGGACTGTGACTCATCTTGTCTAACCATCAGAGGTGCATGACACCCATTACAGATGCAAACATGTGCATGTTTTTTTTTTTCACTTATATACATTTTATTATAGAGTCTGTTATAGAGTACAGCTGGTCCTTTAATGTAATAATAAACTTTATTTGTATTGCATCTTTTAAACACGCAGCTCAAAGTGAACAAATCACAAACAAGTAAGAAAAGTGAGGATTGAAGTAGGGTATAACATATCCCACTGTCGACATTACTAAGGACACATTACAGGACTTTAGAAATCATTATGCTGTACTGCATGTGTAGCACAGGTAAGGAGGTATCAGCTGGCAGAAGCTGAATCATTTCAGCCTGTTAAGGAGTCTAAATTGTGAGACATAGAAATAACAGCCCTAATGCCTTTCATATGAACATTCTAAAACATTGAACATTGCAAAGACTGCACTTTAAGTAAAGTTTGACAACTGCAGACCTAAAATTAAAACAACAATGACAAAACCTTGCTGATACCTCATCCCTCAACCTCATGTAATTTACTGTTTAAACTGTTTATACTGTATATTGTAAGGTTTATTGTGTAGTGTTAGTTTCCTATTCATTATTTTACATTTTTACCTGCTTACATTTTATAATTCATATTCTATTTCTTTTGTAGTATTTTTTTTACTTCTTAATTCCTTTTTAACTTTATTATTTAAAAAAAATGCACAGTCTCAGACACGATCAGGGTACATTTCACTACATGTTGTACTTGTATAACTATGTATCTGACAAATAAACCTCTTGAATCCCACAGCTCCTTCCCCTCAAAAGTTTTAAGTGAAACAGTAAATTATGTGCTCTTCATTTTCACTTTTTCCCCACTCATTTTCTTGTTCTGGTTTGACAGTTAAACCCTCCTTTATAGTAGTCAATTTAAAGGGCAGATAAGCCATTATGATTAGTTAAATGCATGTTAAACCTAAAACACACCTCTGAATAATTAAGAGAGTTGAAACAACCTTTTTCTTGTTTTTCTGCCATCAAAATAGTTCAAATGCGAACCTTTATTTTAACGATAAAAAGTATAATGAAAAGATTCACAGTAGTTTTATTGACCAACTTAATTGTATTTTGTAAATATACACACATTTTGAATTTAATACCTTAAGCAACTTAGCTAAACTAGCTACAGTTAACTTAGCTGATAGCTGAACTTCTGAAAACCACTGTCAGTTGCTGCATTGAAACAGAGTTTTCTGATGAATTTTAAAACAGTCCTTCTTTTTCCCTTCCTCTAAATATATCAATAAATATTAGAATATTATTTCTCTTGGCTACCATACGAGTTTAAAAAAGATTCAAAGCAATGAACAACATGCCGCGTAACCAAAAACACGTCATCAAGGAAGGTTACAGCAGCTGTTTACAGTCAATATTACAGTCAACTTATTCATCAATAAGTATCCATTTTTCATAAACAGAAACCAAAAATCGCTGTTCAAACTGCCCTTCATGAACTTCCGGGGGGCGCTAAACGCCTGCTGCTGACCACTTTCGGTTCGGTGGTGAGATGTGTACGGGGCACTGCATGGAACTCGGTGAGACTGTAAAGTTTTTAAAATTTGTTCTGTTGTGTTATTGTAATAAACTGAATGTTAAATGTCGAAAATCCGCGACTTAACACGAAAGTCTCGCGATATTTGATGTTAAACGTGTGGAACAGAGCTTCACCGCTGTCCCGGAAAGATACAAAAAAAGACGGATATCTTTTATAATAACTCGGGAATAATAATAATAATTGTGACGATGATGCTGATGATAATTTGAAACTGAGGGCTGTGAAGGTAAAGTGCTGCGCGGAAGTGAGCGCTGCGTTTACTGTTTACTGCAGGCAGGTGAAGTAAAATGCAGGTTTTACTGAGATCTAAGAGTGTTTAGAGTTTCAGGATTGCTCAGGTTGAAACACTGAAACAAAAAGCGAAAGCGTTTAAAGCAGAGCAGCTTTGCGCTCTTAGCTCTTCAAGCTCAGCCTACTTTGTGTTTCAGCTACCGCACTGAACCTTCGATCTGGCCTTAGGGGGCAGAAGGGATAGGGGCTTTTTCTAAAGACCCCAGTTCAATATCTTTTATAAATAACCCTCGGAATGTCCGAGCCCGAGTGGGAAGGAGATGTTTGTCCGTGTTGGGTCTGTATCGCCACATGAGTTGCCGTCCTCTGGAAGTAGTGCCGAACAAGTGCTCAAAATTTTCCGCTCCATCTTAAATCGCGCAGTTGCTCATTTTGACCGGCTTCTCCCCCACTGGGCGATGATCCACTGCCCCAGTTAAGGTGGATTGGAGAATTGGTAAAGGAGCTTCCAGTTACAGGCTTTAACCTTGTGAAGTAATAACGTTTTTTTAGGTTCTCTACATCCAACATAAATTGTTCCTGGGCGACCCAGTCATGTTTTGTGACAAGCTCCCAGTTCTGGGATAATTTCTGCTTTTCTTCTGGATCAGCACATTCAGAGCTACAGTTACAATATTACCATTAATCATGATCACAGATATTTAGACTTTCCTAAGCTCTTCCACAGGGAGTTCCTCTGAGTTTCACTATATTTAATTTTTGGAATGAACTTTACATGAATTATGAAGTTCAGTGAGCTCAGTGCTGAAACTGTACTCTGGTTTATTTACAGTGTGGGATGTGACACAAGTGAAGAAAACAACATTACAAGGATAGAATAAGATTTTAGTGAGTAAGGGAGGTGAAGAAAAGGTGTCTTATGAATGGTAAAGGGGTCTTCAGTGTTTTCACTCTGTAATTTAAAATAGTATATGATGAGCTTGATGAAATAATAACAGTGTAATTATGAGCTTTCGTTCCATATTTTAATAATTTTAATTACATCAGTTACTTTCTAATTATTTTAATTTCCTTTAATTGTGTGAACCTGCTGTGAGACCTGCTTCAGAAGCAGGTGGCTTGAGATACTGGTCACAGATAATTTAGAATAGAAAATACTTGTAAAACAACATGAACTTGTTTAGTTACTCTAATGTTGTCCTGATTAGTCATTTGCATATCAGTGATATTTAAAATTATATTGTGCACTTTTTCTCCCAGTAACTCTTTCATGGCAGATCTGGAGAACCGCCGGTGTTTCCTGAGTTACTGCCTGAGCTGATCTGAACAGTTCCCTGTCAAACACACATGGGGGTGCTGTGCTCCACTGTGTGAATTGGCATGTGTGTCTCCCAGAGTGTGTGAGTTTGCAATGGAGGATGGGTTCCCGTTGCTGGTGAATCGTGTGGTGGACAATTTGAGTGCAGAGGAGTGTAGAACGCTGCTGTTCCTCTGCTCAGACCTGCTCTCTGCTCAGCATGTGGATGACTGCACAGGAGCGCTCCTTGCCCTCACAGCACAAACACACACACACATGGGCCAGTCTCGACCCAGGGAGGGCATCTTGAAGGAGATCCTGTTCAGACTTAACCGGTTTGACATTTTGAACAGGATTCTGGGAAGCAGCAAGATGGAGGTGAAGAACCTGCTGCAGACGAGTGGGAGTGTCGTGTCAGATTACAGGTAATTCTGCTGGCGGAGAAGCTTTACTTTTACTAACATAACAGATAACCTACACTGTGTGCCTCTGTGTGTGTGTTCGTAGGGTGCTAATGATGGAGCTGAGTGACAGACTGGGGAAAGAGGATTTACACTCCCTCGTCTTCCTCCTGGGAGGCACCATCCCCAATGGTCCACTGGAGCAAGCTACGGTAACACCCCCACCCCACCCCCCTCCCACACACACACACACACACACACACACACACACACACAAACCTTCTCCCCTTATAACAAGCAAATAAAGAGCAGTGGGGCTAGAAGGTGGGTAGTGTGTGGGAAGAGAGATGGGACTGGGGGTGGGGTGGGGGGTGGAACAGCATAACTTTTCAGTATGTTTTTAAATGTGATGTTTTTCCTGCAGAGCTTCCTCGATGTTGTGATAGAACTGGAGAAAATAGACAAAGTTTCATGTGATAATCTGGAGCTGGTAGAGCAGTGTTTGAGGAACATCCGGAGAGTGGACCTAGTCACCAGGATAAAGTCTTACCAGACAGGTAAAACTGATCCTTAAACTAGATAACAGTGTGTAACAGAATGGCTGATGATGATGTTGATGAAGATGACAATGATAGAAATGCTGGAGTTTCTTTTAATTTAGGTCAACACAGGTCTCATCGAGAGGTCTCTCACAGTGCAACATGTAACAGTGCACAGGTAACACACATACGTAATACTGTATAAGTTTTACAACAGTGTTAAGATGTAATGATGGTTAAACTGATACTGGCGCTGCCTTGCTTGAATGATGATGAAGTGTGGTGGTGATGATCAGTGTGATCACGAATTTGGTGATGAAGAAAAGGATGATGAAGTAGATGAAGATGATAAACCCAGGTTTGGTCTCTGTGTTGTTACAGTTTGGTGCTCAGACTCCAATGAGAAAACAGGAGCAATTAGCTGAAGGTATTAAAGAGTTTAAAGCATGAAAACCATAAAAAAAATTTAAACAATCAAACAAATGTTTTACTTTGTAATCTCATGTGTTTCTGACTACGATTTTAAACACAGACATTTCTTTTTATCTTCTTTCCCACATTTTTGCAGGATTAGAGAATCTCAAGCTTTCTGTAGCTGAAAGTAGAACACCGTGCACACAGGTTTCTCCTTCCCCTTACTGTATAGCTCCTCTAATTTACTCTATTACTCCTCCTCCTTTACTATACAACCCTTACTCATTTACTACATAACCCCCTTTCTTTGTTCTATAACTCCTCCTTTGCATTATGGCCCCCTCCTTTATTGGATACCCTCACTTATGCTTTAACCCAACCCCCTTTACTACAAACCCCTCCTCTTTAGTATTTAACCCCCTATTTTGTGACAAAGCCCCTTCTTTAATGTTTAACCCCGCTTCTTTTACTCTATAACTTCTACTAATTTATTCTTATAACTCCTCCTTTACTCTATATTCACTTCAATAGTAATGTTAGTAAATGTTATCTCACACTCATTGGGGTGTGTGTGTGTGTGTCCACACCAGGGTCTTGTGGATGAGTACTACATTAACTCTGAGTTTCGAGGTGTGTGTTTAATCATAGACTGCATTGGCTGCGATGGAGGTGAGTTGCTGGGTTTGTTTGTGTGTGTGTCTTGCCGTCCCTGGTGAGAGAATGAATGAGTGAGTGTGCTATGGTAGTGATGTTGGGAGTGATGATGATGATGATGATGATGATAATAATGGTGATTGTGATAATTGTGGTGGTGGAGAATCCTCATGGCTACACGGCTGCAGAAATCCATTTTTGGAGATGACCCTGAACTTGTGCAGGCGGTGTGTGTTTGGAAGGCTAAGTGGGCTAAAATTATTTAAAAAAATTACACTGTACTCTGTGTTTGTGTGTCTATGTGTGTCTATGTCAGAGCTGTTGAAGCAGACGTTTGAGCAGCTTGGTTTCCAAGTGGACCTGCACAGTCTGCTGGCCGTAGAGGAGGTATATTCAGTGTTAAGGTCAGTCAGCCGGCAAGGGGCACTGCAGCAAGTGTCGATGTTCTTCTGCTGTCTGCTGAGCCGTGGCACAGACACACACCTTTTGGCCACAAATACAGAGGGCCCTGGATTCCCGCTGACCGAATTGAAGCAACTTTTCAGCCCCATGTGCTGCCCCCTGCTGGTGGGAAAACCTAAACTGTTCTTCGTGCAGAGTTACACAGTGGCTCCGCCCACTCCTGGGATGGATGAGTGCTATCTTGAGACGGATGGAGTGCCATCCTGTGCCGCTTCTACACACCCCTCCACCAGGGAGATGCTATCAGCTGCTGCAGATGTGCTGTGGAGCATGTGCAGGACAGAGGCATGGCTACTGGAGAGGCAGGGCCACCAGTCAGTTTACTTTCAAGCACTAAGCTCTGCTCTCATCAGAGCACGTTTGAGGTTTGCCAGTCAAATGGTTTTTACTACTGCTTTAATCAAAGTGAAAACTATGAAAAGCCCCAACATGATACTGATGGACTCTCCTGTTTCTTTTCCTTTTGGTTTTAGGAGGCTGGACATCCTGAATGCTTTGTTAGAAGTGAACAGAGATGTTTTTGAGCACAACCAGAGGTGTCCAGAGCAAACCTACCACCTCATACTCAGTCACACACTGCGCAAGGTTCTGCATCTGTAACACACAGTGTGATAGCCAGGGCTGTAATTCGCGTAGTGGTCAGTGCAGAGGGCTATGCAGCGGTCAGTCAGAGGTCTGGGTTATAAATAAGCTAGGTTAACACTATGAAGCTCCAACACTGCCTTAACGCTACAAGACTTTATGGAAGCACTGAAGGGAACAAAAGCTGAATGGTAGAATGTTTTTTATTTTTAATTAGGCAGCTCATAATCAGCTAATAATCAGCAATTGCTATAATCAGCTAATCACTATTCTAATAATAAGCTCATAATCAGCAGTTACTCTAATAATCAGCTTATATTATCAAATTGCTCTAGTAATCAGTTAATAATCAATTGTTATAAATAATATTTATTTATGAAAAATCCTCATAAGCACACATTGCATTAAGTTCCTTGTTCACAGTGACCTCTTGTTCCCCTGAAGGTCAACATAGACAATTAAAATGAGGTTTTTTGTTTGTTTGTTTTTAAAAAACTTAAAACGGAAAAAAAGTCAAACCGGTTAGTTGGACATTATACGTTATAAAAAATAAACATATTAAAGTTGCATCTAATAATAACAGTTCCTTCAGTATGGTTTCACAGTAGCTAACTATTTATTTATTGCCAGCAGTCACTCAGCTGATTGATAAATAATTTATTTTATGTTGGTCAGTGCAAGTCTGACTGAAGCTTTGTTTTTGTTTTTTTAAATTTATTTTTGATCTGTATTTATTTTTTGCATGTAAACAACTTGTAATTGTGAAAAGGGTTTTATTATTATTATTATTATTACTACTACTACTACTACTACTACTAAAGGTTAGTGAAGTAAATCCTGTTGTTTTTTCTCATTAGTTCTTGCTGCGGGTGGCTTTCCCGTGCTCTACCCTCCTCACACCTCTGTCATCCTGTTGGGGGGGCTTTACACTGACACTAACAGTTTCCTCCTAAACTGTTCCTCCTAAAATCATTCTGACAAGCTGAAATAGCTCCATTTCACATAATTTGGTTATTTAAATTCCTTGATCTCGTTCAAAAAAATGAGAATCACTTTATCTTTATTAGCATATAATAACAATTAAACAGCTTCTGTTGGGTAATGATTATAAAACTAATACAATGAATAAGAAATGTTTAACACTGGGCTTTACATTTTACTGCAATGCTAAATTAACACAGTTTAGAGCCTCAGATCTTTTCCTGATGTATGGAAGTGAATAGATATCTTTACCTGCTATGTGAAGTGTACAGATGTATTTACCTGCTGTGTAATGTGCCCTAATATCTTGACCTGCTGTGTGAAGTGCACAGAGATCTTTATCTGCTGTGTGAAGAGCACAGAGATCTTTATCTGCTGTGTGAAGTGCAAATAGATATTTACTTGCTATGTGCAGTTTGCAGAGATCTTTACCTGATGTGTAATGTGCACAGAGATCTTTACCTGCATTGTGAAAAATACAGAGATCCTTACCTGCTATGTGAAGTGCACATAGAGATCTTTTTTATGTGTAGTTGTGCAGTTGAACCCAGTTAAGAGATTCTGAGTAAATCTAAAAGGGAAAATTACTGATTCATTTTACAAATTAAGGCTTTAGCTGTAATATCTGCAGCTATTTGTGGCAGTGGGATCTTCTTGATGGTGAAATCGGCAGGTTATTAAATGGTGGTGGGGGGTGATTTCTTCATTATGAATTCAGAATTCATTATGAATTCAATTGTGATTCAGATGCTGTTTTTTCTCTTTCTCAACTTACGACTCCTTGACTTAAAAACATGATAGGTGTGGAAGTATTCAGAATGAAATGTTTCTGTTTCAAACATGGGCGGGAACCACCCTGGTCAGTCCTCCTTCTTCTTCTGCAACTTTCTGCTGCATCTTCCAAAACACACCATGCAGCATTTCAGCAGCGCCATGACTACAGTAACCATGATGACAAGCAGGAATCCAATCACATCCATGCTGTGGTACTGGAACCAGTTAAGGTTATGAGCGGCAGGCCGCAGGTGCTCTGCCCCTTTGTGTCTCATTACAAATTCAGTCCAATGGACTGCTAGGTCCAATGGCTCTATGGGCCGGTCGTTATGGAGAGCAGACAACTTCACCATGTTCTTCTTATACCTGCAGTAATGAGAGAGAGGGGGGTAGGAGCAGGACTAAAGTAAGTGGAACTGCCTTTTGTAAATATGATTTGGGTTTCACACTGTTGTGTTTGGCTGTGGGGCTCCTTGTTGCTAAGCTACAGCTATCAATAGCTAACTGGCTAGCTAAAAATATTGATAATCTTTCTACAAATATAGGCAGTATAAGTAACTAGCAAATACGAGGTTGTTAGCAACAACACACTGCCCCATATTCCAAACTCCACCCCCCATTTCATACTGTAACCCCCATTCCAAACTGTAGCTTCCCAAATTCCAAACTGAAGTCCCCCAGTTCAAAACTGTAGACCACATTCCAAACTGTGGCCCTCCCAACCCAAAACTGGTGCCCCATTCCAAACTGCAGCCCACCCAACCCCAAACTGTAGCCCCACATTCCAAACTGTGGTCCCTCAAAATCTAAACTATAGCCCCTCATTATAAACTGCAGCCCATTCAACCCCAAACAATAGCCCTCATTTTACACTGTAGCCTCCTATTTCAAACAGTATATCCCGCCCCCCCTCCGATTCTGAACTGTAGCTTTCCAATTTCAAACTGTAATCTCCATTCCAAATGGTACCCCCCATTTCCAAATTATAACCCTCTTTTCTAAACTGTATCCCTCATTCCAAACTGTATCCTCCCAAATTCCAAACTGTAACCCCCATAACACAAAAGTGGTGCCCCCCATTCCAAACTGCAGCCCACCGAACTCAAAGCTGTATTCCCTATTCCAAATTATAACCCCCTATTCTAAACTGTATCCCTCTTTCCAAACTCTATCCCTCAAAATTTCAAACTGTAGTCCCCCAATTAAAAACCGTAGCCTCCATCACCCAAAAACTGGTGCCTCCATTCCAAACTGCAGCCCACCCAACCCAAAACTGTAGCCCCCATTTCAAACTGTAGCTCCCCCATTCCAAACTGTTGCCCCCCATTCCAAACTGTAGCGCACCCAACCCATAACAGTACCAAATGTGGGAGGCGAGGCAGCCAGTATCTTCCATTACAGATACTCAGTGGAGATGTTAATGGGGTGTGGCTGTGAAGAAAGCCTGATAATCAGTCTGATGGACTCACCTGCTGTCATTGACCACAGCGTTGAGGGCTTCAGTCAGAATCCCTGCTGTGATATCAAATATGTTCAGGACCACTCCCACTCCACGACTCGCCACCCGGTGAGCATTGTCTCCCTGGTCACCAAAGAGTGGCAGCATTACCATGGGAACGCCATGGCAGATGCCCTCATAGAGACTGTGAGTTCCACCGTGAGTGATGAAGGCACGGGTTTTGGGGTGACCTTCAAACAAACAAACAATAAACTAATAAACAGGAAGGAACAGCAGTTTGGAGTAAATTAGAACAATTCATTCATTCATTCATTAATTACTCCTTCCATTTGTTCTTTCTTTCTTTCATTCCTTTTCTTTCCTGTACTTCTATCCTTCCTTCCTTTATTCCTTTCTTCCTTTTTTCTCTCCTTCCTTCGTTGATCTCCTCACACAACAGATCTCCTTATGTATGTGTGTGAATCTCAGATACTCACCCAGTAGGTCATTTTGAGGGAGCCACTTCATGAGCTTCACGTTATCAGAAATCTGATCAGGAACTTCTCCTGTGTATCGCCACAGTACCTGAACACACACATTGATGCATTTACACACACATACACACACACAATGTCTATTGAAGAAAGAATTATTTGATCTGCTTGATGAAAGTGTTCCATCTCACCCTCTGAGGGATCTTGCTGAAGGCATGGAAGAACACAGAGGCTTTTTCTGCAGGCATTGAAGGCACCAGTGAGCCAAGTGTAAAAACTATGAGACCGTGTTCCCCAGAACCTTCCACAAACTCCTCCAGCTCCTGCCAATGAAACACATAGACCAGCAGTTTTCAACAGAACCATTCAAACTGCAGCATGATCACAGATGATCAGCATCAGATCATGTAAAGATCATGTAAAGGTCATGTAAAGGTTGTGTAAAAATTGCATACAGGTCATGCAAAGGCCATGTATAGATCATGTAAAGGCCTGGTAAAGATCATGTAAAGGTCAGGCAGAGATTATGTAAAGCAACTTTACTCTCATGTGTCATAGCTCAGGGTTTTGTTTTTTAGGCTTGGTTTTTAAGCAGCAGATAGTGATGTGAGTTCTAACATAGCTGTGCAGAGCAGAGAAGGGGAGCCTCACTGTACAATATTATTGTCCTGTTTTACTTTCTGACATTACTGTCTGACGTTACATTGCATATATTACATACATACTATCCTATATTAGTGTTATGTGTTACTGATCTGCATTAATCCCCTGTGTAACTGTGGATCAGTTTTTGAAACCAGCAGTGGCAAACATGTAGCTTCATATTCAGCCAATTACTCCACTTGCGCTTGAGAGAGAGAGAATACGGATCTGCCTGTCAGAGTCCATGTGGTCTGTTCTGGTTTTGTTTTCCTTATACGTGTCTATGTCCTTGTTTTGTGTTGTTTTTTCCACGCGCTCCCTGTCTCATGTCTGTCTAGCCACGCCCTTGTCCCGCCTTGTCACCTTTGCATCGTTTCCTGTCTTATCCCTTGTCAGCTATTCCTTGTTTCATGTAATTATTTAATCTCGTGTGTTTCCCTCAGTGTCTTGTGGGTTATTGTCGTATGTCATGAGTGTCTCTGCCTCAGTCATGAGTTATGTTCGTTGTGTTTGTTTACCCTCATTTGTTTTCATAGTCTGCTTTGTTATTAGAGTTTGTTTGTTTGTTTGTTTGTCTGTTTAAAATAAACTAAAAACCAATTTACTCGCGCTTACTTCCTACAACCCCTTGACTTGGATTCATGACACTGCCAGTGTGCACGTGAGAGTGTTTCATAGATAAGAGTGTGTGTGTGGGCATGTGCAAATGTATTTTGCTCTTAACTCTCCCCCATACAAAATGACTGCTTTATTAAAAACCTTGGGCGCGTCACCATGGTTACGGCAATCATGCTTATGTGTTTCACCTGAGCCAAGAGCTTTTAACGCTGGTTGCCAGGCTGGG